>PVHP010000003.1:24290-154029 GCA_004024765.1 Zapus hudsonius | reverse complement strand
GTCAATCTGGGTACCGTTTGCATAGATCTCTTTTTTTAAATTTTTTTATTCTTTATTAAGCAGAGAGATAGAGACAGACAGAGAGAGAGAGCACCAGGGCCAGCACTATGGGTCTGGCTTATGTGGGTACTGAGGAATTGAACCTGGGGCCTTAGGCACTGGAGGCAAGTGCCTTATACGCTAAGCCATATCTCCAGCCCTGCATTGATCTTTTTTGATCACATCCAAAATTTAATTTTGACTAATTTTGTAACTAAGTGCCTTTTGAAATTTAGAAAAGAATGTTTTCTGCCTCTATATAAGAATATAAACACGTGATATAGTTTCAAAAGACCAAAATATGCTCTTGAGAGTTACTAGGTTTATAGCGTGCAATAGAAAAATGGTAGTTGAGTACATTTTACAGAAAATCACTAATCATTTCTCCTTTTATGCAAAGATTTGGAAAGAACACAGCTCGGAAACATGGGGATGGTCATAAAGAAAGGAAAGAAGGAAGAAGGGAAGGAAAAGGGGGAAAAAGATCCACAGTGCAGTAAGCTAGTGCCTTCATTTAGAGAAGACAAAAATGTACAAAACTTTAAGAGCTTTCAAACCTTTACTCGGCTTTTATTTTGTATTTCAAATTTGTATATATTTCAATAATTCATACATAGTGTAATTATCTACCCTAAGATTTTCATTAAAGCCATCATGGTGAAACAGTGTGAAATGCTGCAGTTTCCTCTTAACTTTTCTTTCCCAGGGAAACTACACCTTCCATACCCGCATGTGCACATTGCCCACCTGGGGGAAAACCTTTCTTTGCAGTAATCTCTACCACGTTGTGTTTGTCCAGAGTACTTTCTGGAAAGAGAGGGCTCTCGTACATTGTGAGTTTTCTGTTTTTGTCTTTTCCAGTGAAGTTACTAAATCAGGTCTTTCTCATTGGTATCCCTTAATAAAGTTTGTTTTGCATATTTCTGGAGGCCTTCTGTAAAGAATTTAAATCATGTCAGAGAGTTCAACAACTTTACATTAAGTCCTGATATGCTCTCATGGGACTAGGTGGGGTGAACTTGCTTTATCAATTTCTTGTAGATCTCTGGTTACCTTGAGAATAGTGGTAGGCATCCTTACTGGTCCTAACAGGTTACATGGCATATAATTTGAAGATGGTAAAGGAGAATTCTTAAATACAGCCTGAGAAACTGTCATGGTCAACTTCCCATAAACCTGAAATTTATCATTTTTATAGATGTATTTGGGGATAGATGCTTCAGTTTAAGAATCACTGTACATAAGTTCCTGTCCTCGGTGGAACTCTCTGCAGTAATGGAAATGTTCTATGTCTGTGCTGGTCTGGAGGGCAGTCGCGAGCCACACGTGGCTGTTAAGCACTTGAATATGGACAGTGTGAGGACCTGAATATTTAGCTTTTTACTAAAGTTAAAGAAATTTAAATAGATAAATGAATTCTATATGATGGAGACCAGATGAAAGTGACAGGAAAGAGCTTGGCAGCCTTTATGGGACTTCCTATTTGGTTATCATAACAAGGGAGTACTTTTAAGATGTTTCACAAGGTAGATGACCTTTATTTTGTGACTAAAAGTGACAAAATAGTTCCTTTGAGAACAACCAGAGCCAACAATACACAGATTTACTTTTCTTTTCCTGACTGTGTCAATGACTTGATGTTTGATTCCTTTTTTCTTTCATTTTCAGTTCCTTGACCATTGGCCTGTTGCCTGTTCCCTCTCTTTATGTAAGTAAAAGTGGTTTCTTTGTATTTAAGAAGTGTCAGATTTGTGAAGTTTTGGTTTTTATTGGCATATTTTCCAGTTGACTGTTGTGGATTTCAGCACTTGTTTAGTGAGCCTCAGGTGTTCTAGCTTGTTCTCAGGTTTCAAGGCAGTGCTGTTGGTGGTGTTGCTGAGGTGCCATCCATGAGGGAGCTGAAGAGACCAGCTGCCCAGCCAGTGCACGTCTATAAAGTCTGCCCTTTCCCTCCCACAGCTGCTATTTGCAAAAGTCCCTGCTCTTCTGAACTGGAGCTCACATTCCACAGCCGGATCTCAGCGACAGTTGGGCTTTTGCTCCTCTGTCAGTCAATGGGCAATTATTTATTCTTCAGTTACTCACCGGCCCGAGAGGTAGCCAGTTTTAATTTTAACTTCTAGATCAGAGCTTTCATTTATTGACAAAATTTATAACATCCTTTTACTTGAAATACAAGACTGAAAAGTAAATAGGCTAAAATTTTTGCAAAATTATAAAGTCTCAGAAGGAAAAAAAAAAAAAAAGAAAGAAATCTTAAGACTTACCTGTATGTGCCAGCAAATTTAGAGACTGAATCATTGTTTTTCAGAAAAAAAAAAGGTGGGACATTGTTTAAAAATAAAGAATGAAAAGGAAGGAAGGAAGGAAGGAAGGAAGGAAGGAAGGAAGGAAGGAAGGAAGGAAGGAAGGAAGGAAGAAAAAAACCCTTGATTTCAAGTGAAAAGAGGGAACATTTATTATTTAAAGGTCAAGTCAGGCTACACTGAGTAGATTTGGATGTTACTTTGAGCTGCTTCAAAGAGGTTCTTGGGCAGTGAAATCAAATAATCACAAAGTCACTACAAGATGTTCCACCCAGGAAATACAACCAGGAGAAACAGCCACCTCACATGATAAAAAGTCACTCCCATCCCTCCCTCTAGATGCATTGCACTTTCTGCTGCACACTGCCCCTTCCTCACAAAATTATGTGTGAAGTCGCTGACTGTGCTCTGCTGTCCCTTGTGTTGGAGTGATCTGCAGAAAAGAAGGTTCCTGTGGCTCTCTTGCTTATGTGTGACTTCCCCTAACATTTCTAGAAGGTAGTGAGTGGCAAATGCATTTTAGAGAGAAGAATCCTCTAAAGGATGCTAAAGCTAAAGTCAAGTGTGGTATTTGATTTGACATAGAAAAGAGATTAATTAGACTCTCTCTCCAAGGACTGTGTGTAATGCATCTATACAGCAGGGTTGGGGGTGGGGCTCCCTGCCCCCACAAGTCTTGTGTTCTTGGTGTTGATATGGTGGGTCTGTTGATTCTTTGGAGGATGTCAGTGTGCACACTCGTGGTTATCACTTTATATCTTCACATTCTTCCCCATAGTTACCTAGCATTGTGTATTTCTATTCCTCTGACTGGCAAGTCATTTTTGTTACAGTTCTTTTGTGTTAAAACAGTTCACATAATAGCTCTGCGTTAGACAAGGCATTAATCCTCACATCACCAGGATGAGTCAGCACGATGCACTCCTGCTGTCTGGCTGAGCTATTATGACGTCAGAGCTCTAGGGCAAGCCTCAGACACAAGCATACAGAAGACCTGTGTCACCTATTGGAAATGGAGGGTGAGACCTTTGAGATAAAAAACATAATTGAAAGGCTGTCTCTGGTTCATAGGAAAATATGAAACTAATTCTATGCTATATCAGTCATCAGTGGAGCAGTGTCTGGAGAGATCCTATTTTTTTTAAGCAGAGATAAGGCTGGGGAAAAGACCTATAGCAAGCTCACAGTCCATTCATGTACGAATGACCCTGTCCCACCCTGGGCCAGGCTTCTTGCTTGCTTGGCTTGTTACAAATCCTAAGGTTGCCTTTATGCCAGCAGGATTACAGAGCCAGTGACAGTCCTGCTGTCCTCAGATGCCCCCACAGGCACAGCTGATGGCTCCAGGGGTGGTTCCCCGAAGCCCAGCAAAAGAAAAAAGTTCCTTGGGAACAAATCAGAACATTATCTCCCTTGTTCCTCTCACTCCAAGTGCCTCTTCAATGGCCTCCTCGGACAGGTGCAGAATTCAGCCTGTTTGACCTTCTCTCTCTGGCACTGCATTTAGCCCTATGTCCCAATCTGGCTTTGACCCAGATTTGAATAGTAGCTGAATAGTTGCCAGACTTTTCCCCCAAGAGTTTTCCATCCCATTACTCTTTAGCAGAAACAGAAAAGAGCCCTGAGTATCCCGCCGGCCATGTTGCCTCAAAGCAGGTGGCATGGACTGGTCCTATTTGAGAAACCCAGCCAGTCTTCTCTGCAATTCAGATCAGACACATTCTTAGGTCAGTATCTTATAATATTAAAAACAAAGCATGGAACAGGTGGTAATTTGTGCCCCTAGTGACACTCTCTGTTAAAAATGCATTCCTCCATCACAGCATCCATCCTCCCTCTTTCTCTCACCCCTTCCAATCACCAGCCACTGAGATAACCACCAGAAAGTGCCTCACTGCTGGGATCTTCCACCTTCATTAGATTGCTAATAGTCTCCTACCATGCTTAGAAGAGCTACCGCTTCTGTTTTCTTCGTTTTGATTAATTATCATGCACAGCTCTTTATTTGGTTTTCAGTCAACAAACATTTATGGAAAGTTTGTTACAATGCTTGGTTCTGGGAACTCCAAGATAAGTAAGAAATACTGCCTTTCATTAAAAATGTCACAGTCTGGGGCTGAGGGTGCAGCTCAGTGGCAGAGCACTTGGGGCAAAGCTCAGTGAAGTAGAGCAAGACTGAGATCCTGAGATTGATCCATAGAGATGCGGGGGAAGGGGGAAGAAAATTAAATTTTACGAGTTTCTCAGTCTGCAAGAGGAGATGGGAGATGAATTAAGGTGATTGAAGACTAGCTCAAGGGCAGCGTCTGGACTGCAGGTATGGTGCGTAGAGGAGGATGAGAAAGGAGTGTCCCTTGGTGCTTTATAGTGAGACAGGTGACCCGGGCCTTATCGGGTATAGAGAGTGGGAGAGGTGTTGATGATCAGGACAAAGGCAGGCGCATTTGTAAGTAAGGAGGTATCAGGTAGTAGCCAGGTCCAGGCAAGAGTAGTCCAGCATGGAGGAGGCTGAGCGATAGGGCGAGGAAGCAGACAGGAGTCAGATCAAGAGGGCGGCCCGGCAAGGGAGTAAGCTCTAGATCCTGTGGCCTCCTGAGATAAGCAAATTTACATTCTAGACAAGAGTGCCAGTCCAAAGGAGGGTGAAGCCTGGGAGACCAGGCTAAAGGTGAAAACCAAGGGCATGAGCTGTGCCGCAAATGGAATGGAGAGGAGAGACTCTTGAGGGTGTTGACACAGGCATTAGCATTTGCATAATTTTGGCATACCTTTGCCCACTACCTCTTCCTTGCATTCTGGATTATGGAGAAAAGGGGCCAAAATGAAAACCAAACACATTTTTACAGCAGCTTCACTGGAGAGCTCACTTTGAATCTGACTTCATGAGCTGCTGGTTAGGATAGGGAAGGTGTGCTTGGGGTAGAAAGAGAGGGGGCAAAAAGATTAGTGAAACCATATCTTTTAATTAAAAAAATATATTTTTATATACATATTTGCAAGCAGAGAGAGAAAACGAGAGAATGGGCAGCCCAGCACCTCTAGACTGCTGCAGACAAACTCCAGATGCATGTGTCACTGTGCATCTGACTTATGTGTGACTGGGGAGTCAAACCCAGGACCCCAGGTCATTAGGCTTTGCGGACAAGCACCTTAACTGCTGAACCATCTCTCCAGCCTGATTACATTTCCTAATACTATCTCCCTAAAGTTCTGATTTTGTGTCATTTTTTTTCAGTGCTGCCATTTTTTTTACAATTTCCAAGCCATTGAACTGAATTGCAATTTACACACAGCCGGGTGTTGAAACAATTCAGTGTATTCATTCCTTCTCTCTGAATCAGAGTTCACCATAAGTGTGCTTTCCTCTTGTTCACTTTGTACTGCCAGGACAATTTAAAGGAAGTTCTCATCAGCTTGTGTCTCACGTACTATGTTCTCTTTTGCAAACAAGAGAATATGTGTGGGCGTGTTTAGGTCTTCTCTATATTGCTTTCTGGAGAAAGGTCTGAGATGAACAAGATGAGAAGTAGAGACCTATTGAAAGCCCAGATCCCCCAGTGACCTGAGTGCAAAACGTAGGCTGGTGATCAGATGGTCAATTACGTGTTTGTCAAAACACAGTGGGCTGCATTCCAGGCTGCCAGCTTTGAAGACCCAGCTTCTGCCAACCAAATGTCATCTGGGAACATGCAACACTGGGCACTGTAAAGGAGTCTGAAATAGACCATGCCACAGCCAACCTACTGCCAGTCTTATAGCACCAATATGGCATGCACAGCCGGGCCCCATGTTTCAGAGCTCAGGAATTCACTGTGCTCAATTCAAGAGGTCAGATGGGTTCATGTTTTCAAAGCCTATGTTCTCTGCTTTGAACACTGTGACTTGTTCCTCAGCAATTTCCAAGAGATTTTTCCAGTCATATCTCTGTGAAAACATTTTTTTGAGATGGTTATGAGAGCCATGTAAATGTCCCAGAGGAGGAGGGAGAATAAACTTGTTCTTACAACGACTGTGATTCCTACAAGGGATTCCAACTCACAGGAAATTACATTAAAGGTGCAGAGCTTTTAAAATATCAGGAACCACCTTGGCAACTTATAAAAAGCAGAAGGGCTTTGCCTATTTTATAAAGTGATTTGCATATACCTGCATAAATAATGTCCCCACCTGTACTTTTATGCATTTAGGTTGAATAAATTAAATTTAGTGATCTTTAAAATATTCTCTGTCTTTCATTGCTCAGACACCATTTTTAAGACAGTTCCTCTTCACTTCCCCCCACCATGTGGTAGTAGTGGCTAATTTAAAAAAAAATCTTGTGACTGACTGAGAGAAGCCCAGCATTGCAGAGCAAACTCTTGTGGCAGGAACATCCTCTCTCTCTCTCTCTCTCTCTCTCTCTCTCTCTCTCTCTCTCTCTCTCTCTCTCTCTCTGCTTGCCCTTTTTCAGCCTTTCTCCCTATTGGACTAGGACTTCCACATAATTTTCATAAGATCAGTAAGGTGAACACAGACAAGGTAAGATGAAGCTCTAGTGTAGAGAAATGATACATAGATACAGGTGATAGGTAGATATGGGGGGAGGGGACTCAGGGATATACTCATATTATCTCTGTCTCTCTCCGTCTCCAGTGTCTTATTATTTGGTACTGGAGTTAAAGGCATGTGCCACCATACCTCCTTAACCTTTTTTTTCTTTGGCCATTGCCACAGCCCCTTGAGAAACAAACCATCTACTAATTAATATCAATTATGACTTGGGCCTGCAAATCAAAGACCGGCTAGTAAGCCAGCCTTAACCACATCCATGCTATAAGATATTATTAAGCATTTACTGAAGAGTCATGTTTAGTGGAGCTAAAATATAAATACAGCTTACTGCTGTTGCTTGTTCTAAAGGAACTTAAAATATAGCTGGAAAACAAAGTCATACTGTTGAGGGGGGTTTGTATGCACATAAGACAATAAATGACTTACGTTCCAAAAAGAATGATATAATTCAGGAAGTATTAAAGGATTTTGTTCTTCAGAAAGTCTTGAGGGCTGGAAATTGTGTAAAATTATTCAGCTGGATCATGATAATGGCTAAAATGGAAATTAAAATAATAGTAAAAGAATGATATTTGAAGCAAAAACATAGACCTCAGTGTTGAGATCTTTGAGAGCTCCTTCAGTATTGCTGGTCTTCCCCACCCTAGATCTAAGCCTGTCTAAAACAAAAGAATTGATAGCTGGGAAACCAACAGTTTCATGAATGTGTTTGAAGGGGATAGGTAGTGCTGGAGGCAGAATAGGACTCCTGACTCCTTTTGCATTTATTTTACGCTTTGGAAAGCCCTCAAATGAACATTTATATCTATCTGCATATGAGCACCACTTCGCCAGGTCAATTACTTTCACTGGTCTAAGTATAAAGGGAAAAGGAAAGAGCCTGAACTCCTGCTCTTTCAGGCTTTGATAGATCTGATGAACCTAATTCAAAAGAAGCAAGCACTTTTCCCAGTAGGAAGACTCACCCCCACGGGGGTGGGGGGAGAGGATGAGGATGAGAAAGAGGGTGCTTAGAAAACTTTCCTCTGTCGACTAGGCATGAGGACGATCCTGAGACCCACACCCTGGGAAGACAGAGTAGGAAGCACTGAGATGAACATGGAAAGCAGACCCAGGGCCACACAGTCCTTATATGTGGAAGGAAACACACCTGGGCTAGTCAGTATCATGGAGGCAATCCAGAGTCTGTGCTGAGGCTCCTTGTCAGAACTCTAAGTGATGAGAGTCAGAACTTGGAGGAAATAGCTCAAAATGACATTGGTGGACTAGATAAAACCTACAGAAAGAAAAAAATACAAGCATTTGTATTTCTTCTTAAACTGATAACAGTAACATTTATTAAATGCCTTCCTTGCTTCAGATAATGGACTACACACTGTTAATGGCCATTTGATTTTACTATTAAAAGTACTTTGTTAAGTAGATGTTCTTATAAAACTACAAAAGAGGACACAAATTTATCATTTTGAATATTCATATTTGAATATTCTGTTTTATTTTTCCAATAATACTTAATATGTATTAGAGATAGAACTTGAATTCAGGACCATCTGTTCTTAGAGCCCTTGGCCAAATTTCATCAAACACAAAGATCTACTAAATGCTAAAGATATAATGATGAGCAAAACAGATTTGATCTCTCTTGACAACCTAGGGATATAAAACAGATATTAATTAAATGACCACACAGAAGATCACACACTTTCAAACTGTTCTTACTCCCATGAAATTAAAGTACCAAATGCTCTTAAAGCACCAGTAAGAAATGCAGCTGAGTCTGAACACCCATGGCAAGTGTCTCTAAGGAACTAGCATTTGAGAAGATACCTGAAATGCAAAACAAGCACTGAGGTTTGCTGGGATCTGTGAAAGGATCCCAGACAGAAGGAACAGTATGGGGGAAGTCTTGAATATAGGTAGAACAGCCCAAGTTGAAGTTGAAGAAACATGTAAGGTCTTAGAATGCTTTTTAGCCATATGAAGAATTCTGATCCTTGCCTAAGGACAGTTGGCCAACAAACTGAAGAAGCATGTCATGATACATACTCCCAGCCACATTTCAAGAGATGGAAATGTAGTCACATAAAAACCTATATACCAATCTCTTCACAGCACTTAATTGGCAAAATAGCTCCAAACTGGGAACAACTCAATTACCCTCAGTGGGTGAATGGTTATTAAGCAAACTGTTGCACATGCATATCATGAAATAAATTTTAGCACTAAAAAGGAATGCGCTATTGAGACACACAACAACCTGGATTAATTTCAAGAGTATTACACTGAATAAACTTCAAATACCCAATTTCAAGATTGCAAACTGATCATAGATATATGCATATATACATAGTCTCTCATACTCAAAATTATGATTATAGTGATGGAGATTAGAGTTGTGTTTAACAGTGTTAAGACTGGAATAAAAGTGAGAGTGGTTGTGGCCCTTAAAGAGTAGCACAAAGATCTTCACAGTGGAATGTTCTGTAGTTTGACTTGGTGGTACTCATATGAAGCTCTGCAAGTGACAAAATTTCACAGGGCTAAACGCATGCAATTGCATGTAAAACTCCTGAAACTTGGATAAAGTGGATGAATTAGTGTGCCAATGCCAGTTTCCTTATTATGGTTTTTTACTCTGTTTACACAAGATGTTACACTGGAAAACATGGGTGAAGGTAATAAGAGAAATCCCTGCATTATCTCTCACAATTTCATCTCAAGCTATAATGATCTTGAGATGTGTGGGGGAGAGAGATGAATCTAGTTTCACTCTGATAAATAAGCTGAAGAATCAAAAGTGAGTGTGGAAAGGCCAGTAATGAGTTCATTCTGGTAAACTACACAGAAGCTCGATTAGCATGGTGACCATGGGGAAGAGGGAAAATAAGTATGACTGAGACAATTCAGAAGTAAATGATGCAGGATTTTCTTGTACTTGATTGTGAGAGTCGAAGGAAAGAAAAGTAGGCACTATGATTCCTGGTTCTCAACACATAAAACTCTAAAGAAATGATGCCTTTCACGTTATAAGCAAAACCAAAGAAGGGTGGAGGTAGAGGGAAGATTGTAAGTTTTGTTTTTTGAGATGTTAAGTGTGAGTTGCTTTTGACACATAAAACTGAATATATTAAAACATATACAGCTGAATTAGAAGTGAAGCAAGGAGGAGATATGAATTCAGAGTCTTGTACATATATTTTAAGTGCAGCTGTTGGCCTGGATAAAGATGCTTAGGGACAGGGAATTATTAAGGAAAAGGCCTGAAGTGAGACTTAAGGAACTTGTGGTATGTGATCAGTTGGTAGAGAAAAGAAATCTATAGAATTCTCTCAGAACAAGTTTTTTTTTCTCAGAACAAGTTTTATAGTCCTAGAAAAATTAGAAAGCATGGACACAATAGCCAAGAAAAGAGCATTCGGGGATAGTGGAATGCTCTTGAGAGGGGTAAAAAGTGCAGGGCTGAAAATTTTACATTTTATGTTTTAGTTTGTAGATGACTATTGATATTAACCAAAGCTATTTTGTTGAAGTCATAGAAACACTAACTTATTTGTCCTGGAATAAGAAGAGATTGAGAGGTAAAGAAATACAAACAGCAAATGTGAACAACTCTTAGAAGTTTTGAAATTGAACTAGTATAGCTTGAGGGAAACACAGTCAATAGAAGGTTTTAAAAGAATGGAAACATGGGCTGTAGAGATGACTCAGCAGTTAAGAAATGTGCCTGCAAAGCCTAACAACCCAAATTAGATTCCCCAGTATCCACGTAAAGCCAGATGTACAAAGGGGACACATGCATCTGTTCATTTGCAGCAGCTAGAGGCCCTGGCACTGCCATTCTCTCTCTGTCTTTCTCTGATTGTAAATAAATAAATAAGAAATGGAAACATTGATGTATTTTGCATGCATGTGGGAAGACCATACATAATGGCTTCTAAGAGGGAAGAGCCTGCCAAGAATAAATGGGGAGATCTGATCAAAGCAATGGTTTGAAATAGTTCTGGGCACTATGATCTGAAAGTTGACCAAAGCAAGATAATAGTATTCTCTTTGGCCAACTCCTGTTGGTCCTACCTGTGCCCCACCCTCTCCATCCCATTATGCTTATTATTGCCACTCCTCTAATCCATCATATTGGTGACTGAAAACAATTCTCTTGGTATCATTTTGCTAAAGTATGATCATTTAGAAATAGCTACTTGAAATGGGGATATCAACATAATCTAAAGTTTAAAAGCTGGTATCTAATTCAATGTAAAGACTATTTAAATTTGGAAGAGGAAAGGAAAGAGAGAGTGAATAGGTTAGACAATGGTAAGAAAGAAAGTATAGAAGGGAAGAAGGGAGGAAGAGAGCTAATGAACTCCAAAAGACCCATTCTGTTTATTCAAGGTAACACCCATATGAAACAGGTACATGAGTCTACGTCCCTAAAGGTGATCTATGCCTGCCTTCCACTTCTACAAGCAGCTTCCAGACCTGAGACAACAGAGTACTATGAGTTAATTGAATTCCAGCTGCTGGTTATGTAAAAATATCCAGAGGATGTGAGGAAGACAGAAATTCCTAATTTCTGGTAGAAGAGGATCCTTTACACACATTTATGCTAAGCCTGATAAAATGGTACCTTAGGAGGGGGTAATGGCACTGGTCTTTCCTTCTTATACCAGCACATTCTATGCTGCTCGCTTCCCTTTAGGAAATGACATTAGGACCATTTGACTCAAACTAAGCTGCAGACACATCTGGGGTAAATTGGCAGCTGTTGAGTAAAGCATCTGTATTTTTTAAAAATATTTACTTCTTTCCTGATTCTATAATTCACATTTATTATAAAATATAAAGAACATATACAGTAAATTGAAAATATCCATAATCCCACTACATAGAAAAAATATTATTAACATTTTTAGTCACCTTCTTGTGTCTTCTCTAGATTTTATCATAATTCAGCATACATTTCATGAATAAGGTTTTCAGTAGTGTAATGCATCCTTCTTTGTATAATTATGAACTCTTCTTAACTATTACTGATATCTGAATAATAGCCTATCATATAAAACTTCAGAATTTACCTAACTGTACCCTACACATATTTGGGTTTTTCAGCATTGGGGCTTTCATGTTTTAAAAATCCTTTTTTTTGGGGGGGGGGAGTGGTTTCAAGGTCTCACTCTAGCCCAGGCTGACCTGGAATTCACTTTGTAGTCTCTCAGGGTGGCCTCAAACTCATGTCAATCCTCCTACCTCTGCCTCCTGAGTGCTGGAATTAAAGGCTTGTGCCACCACACCAGGCTTCTTAAAAGTTTAAAATAAAAGCCACAACACATCAGATTGATCACATCAACTTGAAAAAAATCTTGAAGCACACAACATCACCTACCGAAGAAGCTAGCCGGATAGTGATGTCACCTGTTAGAAAGCTACAAGTAGACCATGAAAATCATATTAGAATTCCTAAGTAGTTGTTACAGGATTTAGCTAAGTGCTTCATTACCCCCAAGTAAATGTTTTACATTGCAATTCTTTTTTTATATGTCCATAATGAGTTATTTATTTAATTATTTAATTATTTAATTATTTAATTATTTAATTAAATTATTTAATTAATGGGAATTATTTAATGGGCAAACAATGAGTTGTTATCCCCAGTTACCCAATGCCCCTCTTTTCCATCCCCAGTCAGCTGGATATCCTCCTCTGTGGGCAGTCTGGATCAGTCCTTGGGGCTGGGGATCATGGATAGCCTAGGAGTCAGCCCGGTTTCGCCAGCCCTAGTGTGTTGTTACTGAGGGGGGTCGTGTCTCTGGATAGTCTCCCCCACCAAGGCTCTCACAATCTTTCCGTCCCCTCTTTCACTCAGTTCTCTGTGTCATGGTGGGTGAGTATTAAGGCTGTTCTATTGTTGAGGTCTTAGGGGTCTCTGTACTTCTGCTTTAGGTTGTGTTGAAATCACTGGTGTCTGTCTCACTGGATTATCCTGTGTTGACTGATTGGCTGTAGCTATGGGTTACTTGTTCATCCCATTACATTGCAATTCTAAGTAAAAGAATACATTTAGTTTTTCCTCAATTTTTAGAGTGCTAGTATGTATAAAGAACACGTAAAGAATACATAAGGTAAAATTATTCCACAATCTCAAAGCAAAGAATCATGAGCCATCTCCCCAGCCCCACAATCTGTATAGTCTCAACAGAAACACTATACTCCAGTATACAGATAATATAACAGATAATATAACACTATACTCCAGTATACAGATAACATATTGACTCAGTCAATTTTTGATGAACATTTGGGATACTTAGAACTCCTTGCTTACTAAATAATACTATGATACTATGTTTATATATAAATGCATGCATGTGTTTTTAAAAATGCACCTATTTCCTTAAGAAAGTTAAAGTAGTGAAAAATAACAAAGTAAAATGTACATATTGCTGCATTGCCCTCCAATAAAGTTTTGTCAATATTTGCTTCCATCAACAAAGACAAATGCTGCCCAGTTCTCTGCATGTTCTCCAATTCTGTATTTTCAATTGTAAGTTTTAAAATATAAATGAATTTTTCATATTAGGGTTATGAAATACTTATTCCAGACATTAGACCAATATCTGAAAACTTAAAGAAAAAGCATTAAATTTTATTACATGAAAGTAAAAGCTGCTATGGAGAAATTTTTTTAACTAGGAAAAATATTTGTGACATAGCCCTAATACCTTAAGAGTGGTTACAAATCAACAATGAAAATATAAATATTTATTATTTGTATTAGTAGCATTTAATATTTTTACTTTTAATTATTAATCTTATTATGTTAATTATTTAAGTCATTTTATTTTGAAATAAAAAACTAGAAAGGATAATTGGGCAATCTAACAAGTATTTGGTTGCTGAGTCTTCTTTGTCTCAAAGGTAGTAAGTACTCCCTAAAGTCCTTTAAGGTCATGTTGGGTTCTGCTGCTCAAGCTCTGATAGCCACACCCACCCTCACTTCCCCCCTGGGGTGCTGTGGGGAACAAAGCACCAGGCAGGGGACCTATGGATTAGGGCAAGGAGAACCAGTCCCTCCTGGTCACATACATTTACACTTAGCTGGCATCTCATCCTCCAAAGAGACACGCAAATTGGTCAGTCACACAAATATAAAGTGCTCATCTGCACTCTGCCATGAGACTCCAGAATCAGTAAATTACTGGAAAGGGAAAAATACACACTGGCAGTGTTGCCCGATCCAAGTCTCCAGGGCAGGATTGACACTATTCTTCTACCAGATGTAGATGGCAGTTTCTGGATGTTCTCATAAATAAAGAGCTAGAGGCCATGTCATTGATGTCCTTCACCTCCCCTCTTACTCCCATGTGCATTACCACATATTTAATGAAATGGAATATTTTTGGCAACTTCAGGGAAAGTGAAAGACACTAGAGGAGCAGAAATGTCACACTGACATCACCACCCAGCATCCACAGTGCACACCATGACAGGGCATCTTCCCCCGGGTTTCAGGACAGCCATCCTCATGGCTCTGGTGCATGCACTGGGCTTTTCCAGGAGGCAGGAGCTGTGCAGAGCTCTTCTGAGTGGTGCCTGGAGCATTCCTTCTGCGTAGAACATCTAGTTGCAGATTTTAAATGATGGATGGCTGGCCTGTGCTAGGGCATTGCTTCTTCCTTTACCAAAAAATTCTGCCCTCCAAAGTCACGTATACGTTGAACCCTTGTCCAGAAAGAAACAGAAGACAGGCTGACATGTCCCCTTAGGCCAACCTCAAGCTAAGGAGAATGGCAGGAAACAAAGGGAATAATTGGCCTGTTCTCTATTCCAGCATCACAGGCCCCATGAGATGTGAGCCAGGCTTTGGTGTTGCTGGGGGCTGATCAAGGCTAGCTCAACAGACCTAGAGCTCTGAGTGCTGTGTTCTCGCTTTCTTAACAATGCTCTTGGAAAACATCACACATTCCACCTGCCTCTGAACCATAACTGGGGTCCAGGAATAATTAATGTTCAGTGGAATTAATGCTACAAATGCCCCTCGTATCCTTTTTTAACATTTTTCTAAACATGATTATCTATTCAAAGCCAGGGTCAGTGTGTACACAGGTCAGTGTGTGTGTGTGTGTGTGTGTGTGTGTGTGTGTGTGTGTGTGTACATGTGTGTATACATATGTGCAGTATAGCTCCTAGAGTCATTCTATTAGGCTGTTCCTGAGATAAGCTGCACAGTAACTCTTTGTAGTGACAAAATCAGAATCTTGGGCTCATTAGATTGTTCTTTTATTTACTCTTCATTCCTTCAGAAAAGAGATATTGAGTACAAAGTAGGCATTAATCATCCGTACCTGACCCTTACCCTTGACAGTCATTTCTATATATTTATCTAAAACAGACTTTCTTGCCATGTACACTGGAATTTATATTTTCTATTTATACTAAAACTCATGTACTTTAGCCCCTCCTTGAAAATTCCTAGGCTTTTTGGTACATAAAATATAATTAATGCCTTTAATTTAAAACTGATCCTGCATTTTGAGTTAAGAGAAACATGTGTCCCATAAGAGAATGTGAATAAAGGATGTGCCTAAGTCATTTAATGGTGTCCTTCAGTCTGGTCCTCACACACTAATGATCAGGGACACATAAAAAGAAATGATGGTAAGTTTCTTGTCAATTTTTTGGGATTTTTGCCTGCTATAACCATCTCCACCCCATGCTTGAGTAATGTTTACCATATTGCCTCTTCACCAGTAACTGCTGCAACCCTCCATCACTTGTACAATGTCATACTTTTCAGATAAAGATTAGAATGAATCAAAACACCTCTTATCTTCTCCAGATAAGTGAAGTATCTGTGGATATGGTGTATGGTTGTCCATCCATCCTATTTATGGAGAATCGCTTCCTTCATCTTCTCACTGTCTAGCATCACTCATCTGTAAGAGTTAGAGAAACTTACCACTTCACTGTAGGCTTCACTGTCTTTACCTCTCATCTTCGAACTTCCAATCTGCCCAGGAAAAGAAGAGTCAGTCACATAGTCTCACATCTAGAAAACTACTTCAGAGATCTGAATCAAGTGCAGGAATCTTTTCAGAGTATTTCACTTTATCTAAACCACAAAGACAAAAACTAACGAATTTCTTATGAATCATCTTAATATTGTATACTGGTTAATATCTTTCTAGAAAATGGTGTGGAGTTGGTTTCATTAACGTTCAAGATAAATCTTTTCTGGGTGCTGGGAAGCCCAAAGTGAAGAATGTGCATTGTCTAGTATGGGGTTGTGCATTTCCAAGATGGTGCTTCTTGCTGTTTTTCATATAGTAGAAGAGGCATCTGCTGTATCCTCAGGTGGCAAAAGGGGTGATGCCTCTCCTTCACACCTCTTTCATAAGACTGCTACTAATCAGTTCTCGAAGGATCTGCTCTTGTAGCCATTCTCACCTCCCCAAGGTCTTACCTCTCAATACGGTCACACTGGCTATTAAGTTTCTGTATGTGAATTTACAAAGACCTACCACAAATGAATATAGAATTTTTAAAAATATTTTTATTTATTTCTTTGCAAGCAGAGAATGAGAGGGGGGGAGGGAGGGAGAGGGAGGATGGGCATGCCAGAGCCTCTGGCCACTGCAAAGGGACTCCAGATGCATGTGGCACTTTATACAATGGGCAATATGTGGGTACTGGGGAATTGAACAGAGGTCATTAGGCTCTGTAGGCAAGTGCCTTAAATGCTGAGCCATCTCTCCAGCCCCAAATATAATATTTTTAATACTGTAATGAAATAATCTTTTTTAAGTTGCACCTCGCTCATTGAGAGGCCTATTCTTTAGAGAAAAGAACAAAGCTCTGTATGACCCTCCCCCCCCCAAGGATGCACACTTCGAAACAGGAAAAGATGCAAATAGAAGCCAGAATAACAACTGGGAACTATGCTTACCTTAGCTGCACCCAGCCACCCTCAAATGAGTTAGGCATTATTTGTGAAGGACCCAAGGGTGTTGTGGCATACAACTATAATCCCAGTAGTTGGGAAGTAGAGTCAGGAGGATCAGGAATTTAAGGTCATCTTCAGCTACACAGACTGTTAAAGACCAGCCTGACCTATAAGAGACCCTGCCCCAAACAAACAAAACATCATGCATTCTAGATACTCATCCATCTTTAGGATTGTATCAGGTTTTAGTTTATTCTCATTTTTAGCAACTTTTTTTAAAAACATAACTTAATCTAAGGGGTTCAGTAGACCCAGGAGATATGGAATCAGGGTTACCTGTGTACATGAGTCTTTGATGTTGTTGCGGTCAGCTTTCTAGTTGCTGCACAGAAAGAACCCAAACAAAAGTGGCTTGTAGAGGAATGGGTTTATTTGGCTTACGGACTCGAGGGGAGGCTCCATTCTGGCAGGGAAAACGATGGCATGAACAGAGGGCTGGACATCACCTCTGCCACAGCACTGCAAACAGCGGCAGGAAGGTGTGCCAAATACTGGCAAGGGAAGCTGGCTCATAACCCCCATAAGCCCGCCCCAACAACACAGCTCTAGTGAGGTTCTAATTCCCGAATTGCCATCAGCTGAGGATCGATCTATCAAAACACATTCATTTGTTTGTGGGGGACACCTGGATCAAACCATGACAGTCCGCCCCTGGCCCCCACAAACTAATAATCATATGATATAAATACAATGTGTTCAACTAAACTCTTAAGTCCCCATAGCTTTCAATTGAGCCATAATACCAAAAATAAACCCGTAATGGCACAGAACATTCACAATGCAAAACATGAGGCACAGCAAAAACAGATTGACCAATACAAGATTTTAAACAAACAGGGCACCATCAACCTCTAACTCCAAGTTCAATGATTATAACCAATAACACAAGTCTCTTGGAGATTTAATTCCGCCCCTCCTGCTCGGCTACTCACAGTCCGGGAAAACATCATCCGGTGCTGGCAGCTCGCCTTGGCACCCATCCATAGTCCTGGAATTCACTGGGTCTCCATTGCAACCCACAGTTCATCCTCATGGCTCCATCGGGCTCCAAGCAGGCAACCTTGCACACCTGCTTCACATGCCGATGGCCATTTTTCAAAAACAAAACTGTGTTGCAAATCCAATGACCCTCTCTTTCTAACCAATCTCCATTCCACAGAACCAGGTGGGCTACCAATTTGTTAATCCAGGGGGGATCAAAGCATTCAGGCCCCGTACTTCTAAGAGTCCGCATTCTTCGTGTTGTTCCAATGCAGACCAGCTGGCTGAATCTCAATGGTTGTAATCTCTCAAACAATTGCAGGTGAACGGGCAGCAGTTTCGACCCAAAGATCTTTCTTTCTGTGCCATCTCCATCTGCTCACACCAGTCCATCTGTACATAAAACAACCCTGCACAGGTTTCCAGGACACAGGCAGGCAGAACGCAGTAAGCCTCTCATGCAAACTGCTTCTGGCACAGTCCTGACAAAGTTCTTTCTCACCCTCATAAGCCAAACCTCACAGTCCATAGTTCTTCCTGCATTCAGGTCTTTTAATTCTAACCAGAATGGTTCATCAAGCTGTACTTACAGCACTGCAAGGCATCTCTCAGGCTTATATTTCAAATCCTTCCACATTCCTCCTGTAGATCACTTCCAGAAGACCAAAGCCACAAGATGAGGGTTCTAGCAGCAACAGATGACCCCACATTCTGGTACCAAAACTGGTGTGGTCAGCTTTCTAGTTGCTGTGCAGAAAGAACCCAAGCAAAGCAGCTTGTGGAGGAATGGGTTTATTAGGCTTATGGACTCGAGGGGAGACTCCATCCTGGCAAGGAAGATGATTACATGAGCAGAGGGCTGGACATCACCTCTGCCACAGCACTGCAAACAGCAGCAGGAAGGTGTGCCAAATACTGGCAAGGAAAGCTGGCTTAAAACCCCCATAAGCCCGCCCCAACAACACAGCTCTAGTGAGGTTCTAATTCCCAAATTGCCATCAGCTGAGGATCGATCTATCAAAACACATTCATTTGTTTGTGGGGGACACCTGTATCAAACCATGACAGATGTCTTCCAAAATTTATCCCAAATTAGTCATTTTATTTCTTTTAGTAAGCTAAAAGAGTAAAGTTCCTTATAAAAGCTCTTCAAGTATTATATAGGGATTATTCCTAGGTCATGTGCAGGTACCTATGTCTGCTCCAGGACCACACAAGCAGATACACACACACACACACACTCTCTCTCTCTCTCTCTCTCTCTCTCTCTCTCTCTCTCTCTCTCTCTCTCTCTCTCTCTCTCTCTCTCTCACACACACACACACACACACACACACACACACACACACACACACACACACACTCAATTGATCTGGGCTTTTCTTCTGCCCATTAGATGTATTACAAATCTGCTTTTAATGGGCCTCTCTGTATCCCAACAGAAATATTTCTGTGCTCTCCTGATATCCACAACATTTGCTGGGTGCACATTTAATATGTTTTAGCAGCACTGCCTGAAGATGGAATCAGGGACATCTACCTGCACATGACAGTGCTTTGGCTCTTGCGTTTGCAGAACTTAATGTATGTATCAGTAATGAAAATCTTAATTAAGAAAGCTGCATCATTGTCCATGAACACTCATTTTTCTCCCCCTGCAAAGCCCTTTGTGTATTGCAGTATATACCTGGTCCAGACAGACAGAGCCCTCGAAGAGCTTGTCTGGCAGATCTTCCCTTGATTATTAACAGCTAGCAAATGACAAAGTCTCGCTTCCTTTTGTCTTGAAGCCGAGGCTCAGAACAGCAGAGCACACAATGTACTGTCGGATCTGTTTGTGTGTGTTTTTTAAACTTGCCTTTATTATGTTGGTACGATTAAAAATCCAACAGTGTTGATCAAAACTAATTTAGGTAACTTAGAGTTGCCAAAACACTAGCAGATGCATATTTACACATATACTCTAAGAAAAATGTAATTTTCCATATAGAAACAGTGCGAAAGAAAGGTACTTTTGGCCTCCGGAGCTTGAAGCAGGTAATATCCCCATTCATGTCACCTTAGCAGTCACTTCTTTCTCTGTGCCAAAATGCATGTGCCAATTTGCCACCAGTGCAGCAAGTAAGAAGCTTTGGAAGGTTGAGTAACTCTCTATAGGCAACTATAAAAGTACCCATAAAAAACAGAAAGATTACGAAAGTCTTTTGAAAGGTAGCCTATGATTTAATTATATTTATAAAACATTGCTTAATCGTACTTTAATAATGGATAAATGATAAACTCCAAAATTAAAAAAAAATCACTTACACTATCATAGAAGCCTGAAAGTATTTTACTTTTAGAAGGTGGAAATTTTTCCTTTAAGTCTATGATCTTGATCCCTAACCTACATGGTAAAGAGTCTTTTGTTCTTGCTCACTTGTGTGTCCTCCACTCTAACACACTCTCTAAGCTTCTGGTCTGCAGCAATAACCAGTTTCTGACAAAGTCATGTAAACCACTGGGTCATATAATACTTCCTAAAGGTGGTCAGTAATGGACATTTAGGACCTGCTGGCTCCTTCCAAGGGTGAAGGGCAGTCATTCTGCTCCTGCTCCTCACTGGCTCTTCATTTACTCCTCACAACTTCACAAGTGTTAAGTCATTTGCTTTCAGAGCTGCTGTAAAGTAGGTAATGGTCAGTTTTCCAAATTTCTGGATCACAAAATTTATGTAAATTTCTCTGCATTAAGAAAGAAGTAAGGAAAGCTTCATTATGAGAAAGTTATTTTCAAAGAGTCTGACTTATTAATAATATCTCATAGTTACAGTCATGGCATGTTTAATCAAGGTTAAATATGAAAAGTAAATAAAAATGAAATTATGGTATTATATGAGGACCATAATAATAACTAGGAGAAAAGATACTGGAACTCTTGATTGCCAGATAGGAAAGCTGAACAGGATCCTTTAGTCTGAATGTCTTCAAGAACCACCTGACCAATGCTGCCATAAACCCTAAAGCAACTGTGTAGTTGCAATAAGTGTGATTGCTGGCTTATGCTGTAAGCTACATAGCTCAATAAATGTGGAAAACAAAATGAGTAAATTCTCAGTGAGTAATAGAAAGAATGGATGAAGCTAGGGAGATGGCTCAGTAGGTAAAGCACTGGCCATGTGATCTCTGATCACCAGAAGCCACACAAATGCCAGCAACGATGGTGCAGAGACAGGGAACCCCTGCATCTAAGGGACCAAATCAGTGAGCTCGAAGTTCAGCAAGAGGCCCTGTCTCAGACAAGTAGAGAGTGATCAGAGAAGACACTGGGCATCAAACTGCCTATCACATGCCCATACATGTCCACACACATGCACGTGCACACCACATACGTATTCAGACTACAAGAAAGAGAAGATTGGTCATTTCTGAGATGAAATCAGAATATCAGGTCATTTTCTTAAGTTTAGAAAGTTCTGGATTAGAAATTTACAATCTGATGTTTCTACATGTTTGCCTTCAATATTCCAAAGAAGGATTTTTTCATAGAATTAAGAAAAATTCTGGCTGGAGAGATTGCTCAGTGGTTAAGGCGATTGCCTTCAGTGCCTAAGACCCCGGGTTCAATTCCCCAGTCCCCAGTATCCACATAAGCCAGACGCACAAGGTAGTGCTCACTCCCCTCCCCCCTTTCTGCAGTAGATTGGTCACTCTGCCTCTGGAACTTAGTCACAGACACATGCATATATGTATGTAAACACAGTCCCAGTGAAAAACAACTTCCTGCCATAGGTCATGCATAAAAAGGATTGAAAATCAAAACAACAAAACCTATAGTTCAAGATAAGATATTCTTCCGTTCATCACATCTACAGTTTGCTTAAAATTGAGGAGTACCTAGACTCACTAAAATGATAGGCCTTCTCATGACTGATCTTCAGCTCTGTCTCTCCACTGGTAACTCAGCACTTTTGTGCCTGAGACATCATATTCTGTATCAGCTTTGGCCCAGTCTTCAAGGTAAGGAAACAAGTAGGCTTAAGGGAAAGAAGTGTCTTGTGGCTACAGTAAAAGGTCTTTAGAAAGCTTATTAGCTGCCTTGAGGATGCTCTTCAGTTCAAACCCAGACACCCTTTTCCCTCACATGGAGATCCATCCACTAGTCATGTTATAAGTGATCCTTTCAGCAGATGTGTGCATTAGCAATCCTCCAGAGCATTGTCTTTATGGGCCTGCTTAATAAGACATACATACAGCAACATGCAGTTTGTTATATTTAAGTGCCTGTTACTTCCTTATTTCAAAAGCAAGTACCTTTAAACATAGCAATAGCATTTCTCTATATTCAAACTCCTGTACATAAAATAATTTATATCTTAAAACAAACATTTTTTTGTTTTATCCAAAAATTTTAAAAAAGCGTCTGAAAATTTTAACAGCTGAAAAACACTTTCTCCTTGCTGGGAAAACGTAAGACTTGCTAGGCTTTATGCAACTTAAAAAAAAATCACTTCTGTGCTGAGAACTAGCATGAGAAATCTCAGCATGAAAGATTGTTGGTTTTTTTTCTTTCTTCCTAGAGCTAAAACCAATCATTGGTTTTAAAGTGATGCCACAATATACATATGCTTTGTCAGGAACAAAAGATTTCTCATTAAGTCTTATTTCAAGGGCATCTTCAACAAAAATGGGGTGGGGTAGATGTAAAATCTACTTAAGCAGAGATCCAGTGTCTGAAAGCAAAGGTTGAGGACAACATTGTATCACCAAGGTCTAGAGTCACTGTTAACCTGAGATGGTTTGTTATCTTATGGTCTCTGTCTTTTCTTAGCTTAGTGTCTCACAAGGGAGCATTGCTCATGACAGTGTCCTGGACTCAATTTTCTATTTGTTTCTGCTACTCAATAATGGTCTGCTACCTGCTTTTATGACCTGCATGCATTTGCTGAACTGTTGTTTAAATCAAAACACAGTCATGTGGAAGTTTCTAGAAACCTGAACAAATTTCAAGATAGTATCAAGTTAAAACACAGAGACATGTCCACACCAGTGTTTGTTTACACTGGACACATACATTCTGGACAATCAGAAGAAAAGAGGTGAGCCAGCACAAATGGGAAGATGGAGATATGTGGAAATGAATTTGTAAAGAAGACCCATATATGTGTGCCTAACACATAAAGTATATTCCTTTTAATAGTCTCCTGAGGATAAAAGGTATAAAACAAGGTTCTGTTTATTTGGTTTTTAACTTTCTGAGACAAAATCTTGCTATGTAGCCCAGTTCAGGCTGGCATAGAACTCATCATATATCCCAGGTTGATCTCAAATTCACAGTGATCCTCCTGCTCCAGTCTCCCTAGTGCTTGGATTACAAGAATGCGCCACCACATCCAACACAAAACCATTTTTTTAAATGTCATACTGATGTAGGGGAGATTGCTCAATGTTAAAGGTGCTTGTTTACATAACCTGTAGAGTCAGGTATGATTCCACAGCACTCACACATGAAGTCATACACAACATGGCATGTGCATCTGGAGTTGGTATGCACTGGCAAGAGGTGCTGGCATGCCCATTCTCTCTCTTCCTCATTCTCTGTCATAAATAAATGAAAATTTTAAAATAAAATACAATATACTGGACACTCTCTATATACCAGTGTGGCTAGAGACAGGAGATTGTCATGGATAGGAGAAGACATAGCATACCTCTAGTACTAACATAAACTTCAAGGCCTTCCTTGAAGACAGGCTTAGATATTTCAAGACCTCTTTAGAAAAATTTTTCAGCACCTTCTGTGTTCCAAATTGAGATGAGTTTGCATCATGTTCCAGTATAACTGAGTTACAGGCTGGCAAATTCCTTGCTTTCCTATTCACCAAAATCCAAAATAGAACTCACAAAAACTCTTTCTTTCTCTCCCCTCTTCAAAAAAAAAAAATGCCCCACTGTGTCCTCTCAAAGAGGAAGAAGCCATACATACACACACATACACATACACACGCACACATGCACACACACATATATCTGTGTGTGTCATATATATAATATATAAAATCTCCAGTAAATAGAGCCAGCCCTGAAAGACAAACTCGCAGCTGTAACTCTAGCACTTTGCTTAGTACTGTGAGCTTGCTAGAGCTGGCACATTTTCTGCAATACAGATGCAGAAGTGTTGGTCTGAGGCAGAGGAATCAAAGTATTCCTGCTGCCTGACTGCTTTGGTATAACTTACGTCACACAGGAGTAACCTCTGAACCCCCCAAACTCATGACTCAGTTTGCCATCTCACTGCATTAATTTTTAATTGTGATCTTCTGTAACTTCAGTTTTTGTGAAGTTTGTGGAAAACTACCTTTTTAGACTTTCAACACATGCTTTCAAAGACAGAATTTCAAATATTTGAAGTCAGATATGCAAATTTGTACCTCTTTAAAGACTGGTGTATGTGTGTGTGTGCACGTGTATGCACAGGCATGCACTGTGGTGTACATGTGTGTTTGATAATTAATAACCCATTGTGAACATGAAATAAATAATACACAATATTTTAAAACCAAGATGAATGCTAATATTTTTGGACCCCAAGATGTGTATTTGGGAAGGGCAGCTTATAATATGGAGTATCCCTTTTTGTTTTGTAAAATTACTTTTTCAAATAAAAACTTAAGTAATTCTAACTAACGTGAAAGGAAGTTAACTACTAATACTGCATGGAAACATCTATTAAACATCTGAAAGTTGGGCCAGACTTTTGACTAAACTTCAAATCTGCCTCCAAAGGATAAAAACTAGAAAGACTGATATCAGATGTGGCGCATGCCTGTAATGTCAGCACTAAGGAGACAGAGGCAGAGGTCAGTTGTTCCAGGATAGCCTCAGCTGCATAGGGAGCTTGAGGTCAGTCTGGGCCTCATGAGACCCTCTCTCAAAAAATAAAAATTAAAAAGACTGAAGTTTATACAAAACCGCAGAGTACAAAGGTTGTTTTCAATCACTTAGGAATTGGGGCCTGTGTTTAAGAACAAACCCTGATGGTTCCTGCGTCCTGTGTTGCAGGTCAGGTCATCTTTAGGTGTCAATTTCTTTAGCTATCCAATAAGAATAGTAACTCTGTCATAGTGTGTCATAATGGTAGTAACAGGTCCAAATTATTTATCATTACCAATATCTTTGGAATAAATATTCAGTCTGAACATAGAGATGAGACATTAAGTTATGTTATTTCTGGCATATTTCTGAATTTATATGTGATGTTTCTTTTTAACCACAACACACATAATTATGCAGCTAGCATTTTGCTATTTGAAAGTGACATTTGTTGCACAGTAACATTGAGTGTGCCAAGCCAAGTAAAGACACTCAGTGCACATGATCTATGTGATCCCTACAACAACCCCCACTTTTACATGAGGGCAGTGAACCCAAGAAAGCTTTAGCTGCTTGCCCAGTTAGGTAAGTAGGAGCTGGTGGGGGGTCACCCTTTGAACTAGGAAATCTAATCCTAAATTCTAATTTGTTAAAGTAACTACAGGTAAACCAAACCCATTGTACACAAGATGTTTGTCATAGATACACATATTCAGAGATACAGAGAGAACTTATTTACCTGATTTCATTATGGAATTTGGATATATGGTACAAACTATCTCATGTAACCTAATTTTACCTTCCTTTATTATCAGAAGATATTTCTTATCAACTTTAAGTTTGTAGTTTCTTTATGACATGCTTACCATAATCAGACTTTTCTAAATGGCCCAGGTTCATCTTGAATTACTATTGTATTAACATATTTGCTGATGCTGATGGACACATGGAAGTATAAAAATGATGCTGTATATAGTTGAGTATTATCTGTGATCTCTCAGCTCTTGTGTGTGTCATTAAAAACTTAATTCTTATTCTAGAAGATAATTTGCTTCTCTGCCTCTTTATCCTTGAACTGCCATAATATTTTTAGTTATGGTATCTTCTTTCTATAGTTTTATTCTCTGACTATCAAATTACTTCTGGTGCAAGCAAACCTCTAAGAGTCGCATCTTTCCCTGCTATACTACTTATAATCTGCTTTGGCCAGAAAACAACCACCTATACTTAGGCTGTATAGTAAGTCTATGTCTTAATTCCTCCACTTGGACAATGCTTGTAAACAGGGCAGTTGCATACTCTGCACTGGAGAGGATATACAGGCCAATGGAAGTAATATGCTCCAGAAATGTAGCCCAGGTAAAGCATTTCTAGGGTTCAGAGGAGGGCTAAGCATAGTCTTTAACTCAAGACATGAAATGAGGTTGAACCATTAAAGGCAAAGATTTAAGAATAATTTAAGAATACAAAGATCAGAGTTTTGAAAGTCCATATCTGAAACCACAAGAAAAAAAAGCATGGAGGAATCAAAGAGTGATGAATCTGCAAAGTGGTTGTGGTTAAGTAGAACATGAAGTGTGTGAGGTGAATAGTGAGAAATAAAGTTCCCAAAGTAGATTGGGAAGAGAAAGTGAAAGGACTTGATTATCAGGCCAAGGAATTTGGACTTTATTCAGTGGACAACAGGGAGCTATTGAGAGATTTTAGTGGGAGAGGAACATAATCAGAGCTGTGCCTCCAGGAGATTAATCTGGCAACAGTGAGTAAACTGGATTAGAGTCAGGAGAAACCAGAGGACTCAGACAAGAAAATAGGGGACTCAGGGCAGTCATGGCAAAAAGCCATATGGGCCCTAAGTAGGGCAGGGGCAGAGGGACGGGGCAGAGACAGCACACTGATTGATGATACGTGTCAGAAGAGAAGTAACCCATTACATTTGGGGAGCCAGGGGCAGGAAGGCACCAGACACATCTCTGTGATTTTGAACCAGAGTGGAGTCATAAAAGAAGCAGAGCAGGAGAGGCCTGGGAGGGGAGAGAACCAGCTTAATTTCAAGCCCACTGAATGTGCCGAGTAACAACTATCTGTGAGAGGCCCAGTGGGCTTCAGGATACAGGAGACTGCAGGGCAGAGGAAAAGCCAGGCTTAGATATGAGGAATTTGGGGGTCATCTCTGCCTCTTTAGACAGAGAGGTGGGGCAGAAATGATCACTGGTTTATGGGATTTGGGGGTGGCCTATTTGATGCCTGTTTAGGCTGTTTTCAGGTCTTTATTTTTCCTTCTTCCTTTCTTCTTTTCTCCTTCCTCCCTCCCTTCTCTCTTTCTCCCTCCATCTCTGACTTTCTTTATTTCTTTCTTTCTTGTGAGCTTTCTTTTTCTTGCTTGTCACACAAGTGTCTTCTAATAGAGTGAATCACTAGTTTATATAAACATCAAATACATTCTAAAATAACAAATTAAGAATATACCTAATGGAATTTATTTCACCCTACCAATAGTCTTTACCGTCACATATCCCTGGGTGGTCAATGAGAAGTCATTGTACCCCTTACCTCTCTGGTTCTTAGATCCCTGGTGAGGTAAATGAAGACGTTGATAAGATTTCTGGCCCTCATACCTGGTTTCATGTGACCAAAATTGACATTAAGAATAACTAGAGGGGGCTGGAGAAATGGCTCAGCGGTTAAGGCACTTGCCTCCAGTGCCTAAGGCCCTGGGTTCAATTCCCCAGGACCCACATAAGCCAGACCCACGAGGTGGTGGCCCTGGTGCATTCTCTCTCTCTCTCTCTCTCTCTCTCTCTCTCTCTCTCTCTCTCTCTCTCTCTCTCCTTTCTCTCTCTCTGCTTGAAAATGAATAAATAAAATAAAATAAGAATAACTAGAGGAAGAGAGAGGAAGAGATCAAGGTTCAAGGATCTATACATTTTAAACCTTTTGATGTGATTCTGATATACATACAGTCTGAGCTACCTAACCTGCTAGGTTCCTTCCATCCCTTACATTAATTCTAAAGCTTTGTCAATATTTAGACAAAATGTACATTTTTGTACAGCTCATAAGTGTGAAAACATATCCAAAATGCAAATTTACTGTCAAATTCATTTCATCTATAATAAAATACTCCCCCTCTCCCCTTTAAGTTAGAGAATATATATATATATATTGAATATGAGAGGAGAGAGAGAGAGAGAATATTTGGAAAGTACTATAATTTAGCCCTCCTGGGTATGAACCAGAGGGTTGGAGGGGAAGATGCAGGAGGATGAGATCTGTGCTCTCATGCTCTTGGGACTCTGGACCTACCACAGCTAGAGCGTGTCTGTGTTTTGCAGTAGATTTCAGTGTCTTATTGGTTCTTCTTGAGGCATGTAGTTCCTGTGCTGCTATGGATCATACCTGTCACAATGCATATAGCAGCATTTCAGAAGTCCTGTGTGGGCCCAGCCCAGGTCGAGAGTGGAAATGAACCTACCAAGGCCCCAACAAGACATGAGAGCTCTTTCTTTCCTGGGCTTGTCTTTACCATAACCCTGTCTGTGTGGTTCAGATTCCCCACCCACACTTCCCATGTCACCTCCTGGTACTTCACACAGTTACAGCATTGCCATGTCATCTGTAGAATGCACATGCTGGTGGCCGCATGGAAACCAGGACACACCAGACTGGCCACAAAGGAAGGGAGTGAAGTATGGTGGCCACCATTTTTCTTCACATTCTAGATTCTCTTTCTTCCTTTCAAGAGAAAGCAGTTACAGAACCTGAAGGTTGTGCTGGGTTAACCTAGGAAACTAATAGGTTAGAACTTGGAAAATGTGAAAATTACCAACTTCCAAGTTAAATTTGACATCCTCCTGGCTCAGTGAGTATGTATTGGGGAGCAACTAGAATTAGGGAATTCATCTCAGTTTTTAAATCAGGAATTATCACCAACTGAGTGATTTTGATTATGTCCTATTGCAAAATCTCTAAACCAAAATAAGAGCAGAACTTAACTAATGATGCTAGGACCTTTTCTTTGTGTAATGCTTAACAACATTTTGACAGGATTCTATTTTGATACCTTCTCCTTCCCCTGGGGAAAGCTTCCTCTCACCCTCACTGTGTCACCCCACCAGCCTTCCTCAACTCTATAGTTATCCATTTCCTTTCCCCAAACTGTGGTTTCTTGACTTTAATTAGACTCAAACAAGTGGGCAGGTAGCATCATCAAAGTAATTTACTCCAAGGTGTAAATGAGGGGTACCATTAAATTCTGGAGAAATTTATATTTAAAAACAGTCTCTTGAGTCTCTTGTTATGAAACTATGGTTTGTCCTTCTCTACCAATCAATGACATGTGAAGAGATAAATTTTTGAATAGTGCCTCAAACAGATCTTCTTCATTCCCTGTTCCTCAATTAACAAAACTTCATGAACATTTGTGAAGAGGAAGAGCATGAAATCCTCAAGCAGCTCTACATCTAAACCACCAGGGACAGACTCTCAGTTCTGCCCCTCCCCCTCAGGTCATGGGGCAGGATGCTCCTGTGTACCACACACCCAAGTTCTTCACCCACACTGGATCCAAAACCTTATTTCTAATCTGCTCCCGCCTCAGTTCCTGAGCGCTAGCTGTGTCTTCTATTTATAATCTTTTTTTCTATTTATAATCTTAAAACTGCTGCTTTATTTATCTCCTCTTATTTTGATACCATTAGAGATAGTAAAGCAGAGAAAGTATAAGCTATAGAGTCACCTGCCCTTACTAGACACCTGACCTCAAACGAGTTATCATCTGTAAGCCTGTTTCCTAATGTGCAGAATGGGAGTATTATGAAGATTAAACATGATATCCAAATAGGATCCAGAATATTTCATATGGGTTCAATACATGTAAGTTATCATCATTACTTATTACCTCAACTCCTCTCAACTACTTTGATATGGGTCCCTTCTTCTGTTCCTACCCTGGAGGACCTAATTAATTCTTGAGGATTTTTTTTTTTTTTTTTTTTTTTTTTTTGTGTGTGTGTGTGTGTGTTCTGGCCAGGCATGACCTTTTCAGTCAGATTTTATACACAGAGTAGATAAAAGTAGGGACCATATATTTTCTGAACCAAGACTTAGACATAATTTTAACAACACAAGCATATTTTTAGGATAATAAAAACTAAGATTTGACGACTTTAATAGTGTGCTTGACTGGCTTTCACAAGGCCCTGGATTTGCTCCTCAATACCACATAAACTGAGCATGGTGGTCATGCCTATCATACCAGCTCTCTGGAGGTAGAGGCAGGAGGATCAAAAGTTAAACACCATTGTCTGCTATAGTAAGTTTGGGGCCAGCCTAGATTAGAGATCCTGTCAAAAAAGGAAAATAAGAAGGAAGGAGGGAGGAAGGGAAGAAAGGAGAGGGGACAAGATTTGAAATCATGTCTGTTCCAGGAATCAGAGACTTGTGCCTGTTCATAGAGTGTGAATTCTATATAGTGGACAAAGATGAATTTCACAGTCACAAGGCAGTGATAAATATTATTAAGAATATGATCTCTCTGATAACTCATATTAAGAGAGCAGGGCCTATTTATAAAGGAAAAAGGTGTCTACATGTCAGGGAGGTCTTTTCCTGAGAAGGTAGACAGCAGAGACGTGGCAATTACTTATGATCTCTATGCGTACACTACCACTTAAAATCTGTGGACAAAAGGACTCTAGCATAATTGCCTTGGTCAAATTATTCAGTCCATCTGTGTGTGTTTCAGTTTCCTTATCAATAACAGACTAATGATACCCATCTTGAAGGCATATTATAAAGATTAGAAATTGTATATAGAAGTCTGCCATAATGTCTGGTCTAAACGAATGTATTTCCTGGAAATCTAAAGCCAAGTTTCTCTTCAAGATTAAAAAGGAACTGACATTATGCCCACTTTCCACATATAACCAAGCTCTATAATTTAAAACAAACAAAAACTTATCTAACTACTGTAGGACATGGAAAAACATTTTTTGTATTTTCCTTTTAACCCCAATTTGTCCAGGAAGTATGCACAAATAGAAAGGTTGGTTAGAAATTAAGTACTTTTTTTCCATCCTGGATTTTGAAAAAGGGAGCCTTCAAAGGATTATTCATATACCTTAACAATGAACAAGCATCTTTTGTAATTCAGTTAGGGAAACATAGCATATAATATGAGACATTTAAAAAAAAATATCACCGAACATTTTATAGCAAAAAGCAGAGGCATTCAGTGAAACCTCGGTCAAAAGAAACTTCCTATTTCTATATATTTAATGCCTAATTTACAAGTAGAAATACTATGCCTATCTAAATAATCTTGATCATTTTAAATAAGTTGAGAAATTATGTGCTATTTTTTTTATTTCTTATTTCTATTGAATCAGTTATTTTGACCTTCGTTCCATATGCCTCTTTAATTTACGGTGAATAAAGTAATACTGATTTTTCAAAAATTAATACACATTCTCAAGCCACCAAGTTTCCAAATTATGATATTTCCAATGGCAAACGAAATAACATGCTGTCCATGCAGTTAGTTATTTGAGGCAATTTGAACATCATGATAAGGGGGGGGGGGAATTACAAGCAGTGTTATAATTAAAGGTCTGTTGATTCTTCCGTTTAAATGCCATTGTTGAAAGATTTTTCACTCAGATGTCAAAGTCTGTGGCCAGCCAAAACTTGGCATGCTAGAACTGAGCCCAGGGAAACATTGTGTTCTACAGATTGAAAAACCAAAATCTGTTAAGAACAGAAATGTTGGGCTTGGGCTCGTTTCTCATGAATCAGAACCAGAATATAGCCAACTACCACCTCCTCTTTATGAAAGGAAGTAGTGCAGGTGGACGCTGACAGAAATGTTTGTTCTGACAGAAAGTGGAGGGAAAGGTCATGAAGTGTCAGCACCAGTGCACAGGGTTAAGGGTATATCTGAAATGTGTGTTTCCTTGAGAAGTTCGACAATGCTAGAAGCTTCTTTGATGTAATTCTTCATGGGTGTAAAGGGGGAGCATTTTGTGCCCACCTCTTAAGAGTTCCACATTGAACTTGGGTCTCTCCATGTCATGTTCCTTGTAAGAAGGTCACCTGAAACAAAACTTATTTGCTTAACTCTCTATTTAGAAATAAATGACCACATAGCATATTTCCCTAGAAATAGAGTCTCAAAAAACCATTTTCCCCTTGCTTTAATTTGGAAGCTATAAACCAGTGGCTTTGAGCTACATCTACATAACCTGTAGGATTTTTAAAATTCATTTTTGGTCTGTGGAATATTTTAAAATAATTAGTCCCAGCTTTTGCGTTCAAAGAATTAAAAAAAAAATCCAGATTTTTCTGGCTTCTCTTGAAAGCTTGGAGATCTGGCAGCATTAGACCCGCATCCACTCATGGCAGCAGCACCGGAACTAAGTAGCAGCTGCTCCCTTCAGAAGAGCCATGTTCTCTCCATGACTCCATACTTTATGCCACACCCACTTCCCTGATTTACCACACTGGCCCAGTCCTGGAGAAATCAGACTTCTCTCTCTTTGCTTGTGTTAGCTGTGTTAGGTTTCCTTGCTTTCCTGGCCTCAGTACTAAGTGTTAAAAGTCCCCCAAAATTTCTTTTTCTAAATAACAATCCTAAATCTGGGTTCAGTGATACTCAAAAACATTAGATATAATGAAAATCAAATGTAAGAAAAATAGTCAGAAATGGATCCATAAAATAGAATATTATGCCAGATTTAAAATATGTCTCAAACTGGGTGTGGTGGCGCACGCCTTTAATCCCAGCACTCGGGAGGCAGAGGTAGGAGGATCGCCATGAGTTCAAGGCCACCTTGAGACTACACAGTGAATTCCAGGTCAGCCTGGATTAGAGTGAGACCCTACCTCGAAAAACCAAAATAAATAAATAAATAAAATATGTCTCAAAAAGAATATAGGCTGCTAAACAATGTATGCAAGATTTCTATTTTATAGGAGAAAACTATTTGTACATATAGGAGAAAGGCTAAAGTGATTAATTTCTCAGGGCACTCTCATTAAAGTATATGCAAATACAAAATGCATATCAACTAAGTGCAAGGGGAGGTTTCATAGGTCTCCTCCTATGAGCCTTCCTTCCTCCGTTTTGACTGACAATGGGAACTTACCCCGAAGCTATTTTTCAATTCTCTATGTAAAACTGGCTTTCATCTTTGCCTTTATTCTTTAGAGGATACAATCAAGAATAAAATTCCCATAGTTGTTTTAAATCTTAGAAAAATATTCTTGCTTGTCCACATGCTACCTTGCTACCAAGTCAAAGCAAAAGATCTAATTCTTGTGTTGGCCTTGAATTGGTTTGTTCTCCTTAAGTACCTTTGATGACACCAAAAATTATTCAGATGTTTTTTAAAACATCTTAGAACAGAAAAATTACACTTAAATGTGCACTTAACACAAACTTTTAGGGGCTAGAACCAAAATACATCATAACAAAGACATCAACTTTATGCCAATATTAGGAAGTGAAGTTCACAGGTAAGAGCCATCTAAGCAGTTAGGAAAATTCCTCTGAACCCAGCACTTAGCACAATGTCTGTCTGGCAGATAGGAATGGCTCAGAAAAAAAGAATGAAATCCTAGTAAATTTACAGCCCCACCAAAGAATAATTAACCTGCATATCAAGAAAAGCATTTGTCTTTTCAATAAAATTGAAACAATAAAGTTTGAATTTTACTGATTGTTCTTAAAACTTCAATGTAATTTGTTTCAGAGTTAATAATACCATATTTTTTTCTGAGAAAAACTATTTATGTTACACTTTAGTGCATGCCTGAGTTTACGGAAAGGGGACAAAATAAGCAGGGCCCTTTCAAAGGAGCCCAGCTTTTAAGTATACCTCTTCCTCAGGACCTGCCAGGATCTGATCTGACAAATTGACCACCTCTCTCTGTCTCTTGGAGCCTTCATCACCTTTGTGTTCCACAGCCTCTATTTACATAGTTCTCCTATTCATCTCAAGACCCTTCTCATTCTTTATCCAGATCCCCTTCATCTGCCCACAAAATGTAAGCTGGCCTCGCTTTTACCCCACACTGTGTTCTTGAAATCTAGTCAGTTTTTGAAACACCTCCCTAAAGTTCTGAGTACCCAATACCTTCCAGCAGCTGATTGGAGATTTTCAAATGGACATTCTGCCTTGGTGTTTCCAGCTCCTGCTGCCGTCTGATCAGATTGACCCCTAACGCACCGCACCTTCCTGTCCTTCCTTGCTTGTTATTCCCGTCCACTGCTTGTCTAAAGCATAGATCTCCAGTTTCTAATTGTCGGAATTTTCCTCATATTCCAAAGTCCATCTCAAATATTTGGGTAGCTTTTTTCAGTGTCCATCTTCAAATAGTATTCCTGAAGCCACAGAACCCTACTAAATTTTATTAGAACCCACATAAAAGCCAGGCCCAGTCACATAGGCATTTGTAAACCTAGCAAACCTATGCAAGGTGGGAGGCAAAGCCAGGAGAATCCTGGAAACTTGGGGGCCAGCTAGTCTGGCATTAGCAGGGGCATAAAACAAGAGACACCCTGTCTCAAACAAGGTGAAAGGTGAGGAACACCCTGAGGTTATGCTACACACAAATAGTACTTAATCAAAAAAGCTTATAGTTGGCTTATTTTTAAAAGTACAAGAATTTAGGTTTTTATGGATAACAGTCTTTTCCACTTAGTCTACCTATTTGAAGGAATATATGAGGGTTCGGGGAGGAGAAAAAATAAACAGAAAAGAGTACAGTCTTGAAAATATTTACAGACTCCAAGATATTTGGATCTGAGAGAAAGGAACCTTGTAATATACTGTCTTGCATTTAGCCCTGTTCTTGTAGCGCTGTGGTGTAGCTCATAATACTCTAGGGACCCAGAGCAAGTGTGACAAATGCAACCAAAAGTCTCATGAAAATGAGCCTCTGAACAGTGTGTGAGCTGGTCTGCAATGGCCTCGGGAAATCCCCCCAGCTATTCTCGTCCTTTTTATCCACTACATTCTCTGACTCAAAGGGAAACCTCACTTCACCTCCTTGACCAGAATTGAGCAGACATTGATTTGGTTACCTAGTGTTTTATTTATTCATTTATTAGTCTTCAGTGTTTGTATTCAACTAAAACAAAAGAATATATCTTTCTGTGCAATAATTTAAGGTTAAAGATGTGCAAATGTGTGTCTGGGGGAGAGTGCATATTTATGTGTATGTAATTTTATGAGTAGCCTACTTAAACTTAAAATATTTCTGATCACAACTGTACTACACAGAAGCTCCTGGTCAACATCATTGTGCAGAATGACTTTACTTGACACATTAGCTGAATTCCCAAAAATGCTGCACATAAAGTGAGCATTTTAAAAGAGAATCATGTTTTCCATTCACTTCTATAATTAGTCAGGTTAAGTGTCACATGGGAAAAATAAGTGGCCCAATGCATAATTTTAAAAAAATTAAGAATTGCAACTTTCACCTCAGTGATAATGATGCATTTATCTATGGACATTTTATGTGCATTAATTGCCCCCAAGAAAAGCCAATAAGAAGTGAATCCAATTAAACAGCAAATAGTTTGGAAGCAAATGCTACGTATAAACCACTATTCTGGAGGCCAAGGGAAAGTCAGAGGAATGGAAGGCAGAGTTTATCCTGGTTTAGAGCACACAGAAGAAAATGTAGAATTGAGTACACAGACATTTGAGTAACAGCTCAGGTTGTTCAGACATATTATTTGCACAGTTGCATTAATGACTGATAATAAAATACAGCATCATTTCCCTCTCATGTGCAAGACACACTGTGCGAGTACCACACACTCAGAAAGCTACCTAAGTAGCTACCACAGACTTGCTTCAGCAGTTTGGGCATTTCAAGCAATAATTATTTGCTTTTTGCCAAAATACATGTTCTTGTTCTCTTAAATGTTGAACCAGTACCTTTGCTACAAATTTTCCCACAAGAATACCCATTTGACGGATGAACATTTCCAAATAGATCTTTGGTCATAAGCAACCAAGGAATGGCCTTTGAAGATACCCATTCCTAGCCTTGGACACCATGATTTCTAAGTTTGTAAAATTAAACTTATTCTTACTTAGGGAATCTGTTCAAAGTTGGCCAAAATTAAACTATAATAGAATCCACAACACTATTTAATCTGAACCAGAATATGATTCAAAGAGAAATCTTAAAGAAAGTTACACCCTTTATTACCACCTTAGTTATAACATAACAAAGATATTAATATATGTTCAGGAGTAAATTATGGGTGTATATACAATTTACATGTCTAAGATTATGCAAGCTACCATTCCCAATACATACTTGTGCTCTCCTTCTGAAGAGTCAATAATCAAAATATTGATAACAGCAAACAAATAAGATCCTTAGTTTACAAAGCATTTTTTATTATCCATAATTAGATACACTTAATAAGGGAATAATATGTTGATGTCTCCACTTCCCCTGTTTCCCTCTTCCCTGTCCCCAATCAGTTGGATTTCCTCTTCCGTGGGCAGTCTGGATCAGTCCATGGGGTAGGGGGTTGTAAATAGACTAGGAGTCAACCCGGTTCCACCCTCCTTTTCATGTTGTTACTGAGGGGAGCAATGTCTCTGGATATTCTCCCCCACCATGTCTCTTACAATCTTTCCGTCCCCTCTTCCGCTCAGTTCCCTGAGTCATGGTGGGTGAGTATTAAAGCTGCTTATAAAGCATTTTTGATATATTGTCTATTTTAATTCTCAGATCAACTTGTAAGGTTTGCAAGCACATATTAAACGCATTTTACAAATAAAAAATTAGTGAAATTTCAAAGGACAGATGACTTGCTTAAGGACACAAAACTCTTGAAAGGTGCAGCTGCTTCTCTTGACACACACATTGTGACTGGCTTAGCAGAAACAGGAGCCAAACTGAACCTTTGTCACATCACAACTGTCCGCCAAGGCACAGAAGAGATGCTGAGACATGATGTGTGGGCTTTAATCTTTAGAGGAAGGAAGCACCCTCAGGTCAGAGGAGATACATACTGCAGAGCCATACAAGAAGGAAAAGAGATGGCTGGCTAGCTTGTGTGAGGTATTTATTCTTCTCGCTGAGAGCTCTTGGTAAACACTGAATTTTCATTACTCAGAGGCCAAACAGAATCCTGATAATTTTCCATGAAAATCATGATCACATCTAGTGTGGTTGTGCTTGCTGTTTTCAGCCTGGAAGAGTGAGTGGACTTCTGTGTCTAAAGGACTTCTGTGTTTTCAGTGCTGATTTGAACAATCTTTCCCATCTGTCAAGGATGGATGCCTTTTTCAGTTAATGTTATGTGAACTTACTAAGATGGGCTTCCTGGAGGTTCTTACTTGTTTAAGAATATGGTATAGAAATGAAAGTGAGAGGTAGGAGAATCTCTGTGAGTTTGAAGCCTCCCTGGGACTACATAGTGAATTCCAGGTCAACCTGGGCTAGAGTGAAACCCTATCTTGAAAAAATCAAGAGAGAGAGAGAGAGAGAGAGAGAGAGAGAGAGAGAGAGAGAGAGAGAGAAGAAATGAAAGTGTTCATGGGCCACTTTACAAAACTGGAGTGTCCCTGGAAATCAATAGAGAATTGTGGTTCTGAGTCCCACAAGCCAGAGTCTTTCCTTGTCAATACAGAATTCAGTGTTGTCACTAAGTTCTGCTATCCAGTAAATAGTAAGAGTTTCAGATCAAGAAATTCAGCCCTTGGTTCTAAAGTCTAAGAATGGTCTAGAATATCCAGGGTTCCTTCACTCAGTGTCGCATCCTCTAATGTCTGTAGACATCCAGCCTATATTGTGACTCAGAGAATTGGACATTTTGGAACTTCTTAAACTGTTATCATCATGAAGTCTCAGTTAATATAAAATATCAGGATTTGTCCTCAACACCTTGGTCCTAGAGTACCTTCAGTCCACACTGAAATTTCTTCTGTAAGTAATCCTGAATTATAATGTTATATAAGTTATAATGTTATATAGTTATAAAAGTTATATATGTTTGTGTCCTCATGAAAGTTCTATGTTAGCTTTTTGCATAATAGGACTCATTATTATTCCCATTGCCCACATCTTATAGATGCGACAAAGAACACGATCTAAGGTCACATAGCTAGCAAATGTCAGAGCCACAGTTATCGTCTCACTCAGTCGTCCACCAAGTTTCTTTCACTAGCCTTCCTGAGCCTCACAGATTTGCTGTATGGCAGTGGAGTCTAGAAGCACCCAAAGCACTTACTAAAATACAGACATTGGCACATCCACCTCTGAGCATCTGATCCACTAGGTCTGAAATAAGGCCCAAGAATTCACATTTCTAGCAAGTGTCCAGGCTGCTGGTCCAGAAAGCATTCCTTTTGTTCTGTTAGGTTTTGTATATCCAGTCACTGGATGGTAGAGGCACATGAAGGCTAGAGTGTCTTCTCAAGGATGCTGGCTTGGTAGGCAGTGTCTTGTGTTTTTTTATTTCTACATTTCTAGCCTCAATTAGGAATGAGTAGAATAACTATAGAGCAGGGGAGCTAGCAAGAACATAGCTGGGTACTTTGAAGGAGTTCAGGTCTTTTGGAACTCAAGAATTGGACATTGAGCGCCTCTAGTTCCTTTCCACCTGAAAGTACTGTTAGGGGAAATGTGATCGACAACCCACCAGGGAGAGCTGGGCATGAGAAAGGGTCATTAGATGCCTCTACAGGCAGTGGACCCATTAACCAATATTCTTTAGATGGAAAGCTTTGTATCAGCCTGGCTTTGACATTCTTTCTGAAAATGGAAAAGACTCATCCTTGATTTACCAGCCAGGCACTGTTTTTCTGAATGCTGGTAAGAGTCCTTGTAGCACAAACTCAGTTGGAACCAACAAGTAATGTATCTGCTAAAGTGAATGTTGTTTTTTTTTTAAAGAGCTAAAAAATATTTCAGCTATGTTGCAAGATAATATCCGTATCAAAGCAGCTGATGATGCCTGTATTAATTTCCTATGGCTTTAATAACAAATTTCCACAAGCTTGATACCTCAATGCCATGCATTTTATTCTCTCACAGTTCTGAAGGCTGAGGTCTGAACTCAGTTTCACTGCACTAAAGTCAAGGTCTCGATAGGGTTGCTTTGTTTTGGAAGCTCTTTGCCTTCTCTATCGTCTGGAAGCCTCTGCACTCCTTGGCTTATGACCCTTTCTTGAAATAGCTCCAACCTGTTATTTCTTCGAGCATGTCTCCAGCTGACACTGATCCTTCTACCTCTGTCTTATTGGAACCCATGTGATTTTGTTTAGAGCCTACCTAGGAAGTCCAGGAAAATCAGTTTTACATCAGTGTCAGTTTTGTCTTATTCACAAGACCCCTCAGCATGTAACATGTAACATCCACATCATGTAACATCCACAGATTCTGGGAATTAGGACATGGATATATTTTGGAAGTTCCCCTTTATTCTGCATACCATGTTTCCTTTGTAGTATCTTTATCAGACTAGGCATATGTTACCCCTTTCATAGCACCAAAATTTCAGAGTCATTTAATATAATACATCCAAATGGGAAATGGAGACTATGAGAGCCATCCTGTAAAGTATGAGTGAAGCAAGTGTAGAGACCAATGATCTGTGAAGTTGTTTGACCTGAAGCTCATTAGAGAATCTATCTCTACCACTCAGCTTTTCTTATAAACCGAGAGAGAAACTCCTAAAGATCTTATTCATCTATTATATCAATGAGGGTATTCTTAGATGGCATTTTAAAACCAAGAGCCTGAGTACTACCTTTAATATTCAGGATACATTCTCTCTGTTTTTCCTTTGAATTAAAAATTCTTTCAAATTTTTAATTTGCAGTATGTTCTCCAATGACTTCTTGCTGTAAAAAGAAATCATGGTGAAGCTATGAAAATAACCAATATAAGTACTTTTGCCCTCTAATTCTTAAATATCCTACCTAATAATATGTCTTTAAACACTAAATCACTAGTGTTAGACTAGTACCCATTTTACAGATTAGAAACTTATGGCATGGAGATAAAAACTGTTTTGTATTGAGAACTAAAATAATTAAAATTCATTGTCTTCAGCTTTTACTGGATATTGTCTACCACTGTGAATAAGTGTCTTATGCAACAATACATCAGATATGCCAAGCAAAATGGAAAGACCTTGTCCTCACAGAGGTCAGTCTCAAAACATGAGTAATGAGCATGAGAATAGTCACTGAGAGATGGCTGTCATCATGGCTGCTTCAAAGTGGGAAAAGGCTTTATTTCTTTATCTATATATTTATTTAGGCCTATTCTCAGATAATGGCATGGAACTTGACCATTGATTCTCCAAAGGAAACATGACTAGTTTGATACAAATCTCTCCGCACAAGCATCAACTTTAAATGATGATTTACAGAGAGCCACAGAGAATAATTTGGAGGATGTTTATAGGAAGGAAAGCTTTGAGATCTGAACCAGAAAAGGTACTTGAAAGTAAATCAAATGCTGGCATACATTGAATTATGGCATTTATTATTATGTGCAGAGTATGCATGGAATTCTGAACTAGAAGCTGAGGAAGCAAAGGTCTAGAAACTCTCATGCATAGTAAATAAATTAACCCTTTATTCTTCCTTCCATACACCTTACACCTAGTGATTTATTCATACACGTGTGCCACAGTAAGCCATGCTGTGCCATGGGTGTACCTACACATTTGTGAAAAGTTCAAAGCATATACCTCTGGAGGTGCCTGTGGTACCTGTAGGCACAGCCAAGATTTCTCAGACCAAACAGTCTTTGGGATAAAGAGAAAGGAGTGTCTACTTTGCCTGTCAACTTTCCAGATCTTATAAAATTAGGATATTTTATTTTTCCTCCAATTTGAAAGTTATTCTGCTAATATGTTTGGAGATTTTTTTAAAAAGACTGCCAAATAAGTCAGGATCTAATAACTGGATTAATAACTATTCTAAAACCCATGAGCTTTAGCATGCTATACCACATAGGACCTAGTTTTATTTTCTATTCTAAAAATTCAAATTTTCATTGGTGTTTTTGTGCTAAAACCTACTCAAGTATAAGGAACTTAGTTTATTAGTTTATCTTAAGCAGATCATCAGTTCTTAAAATATCTGTCCATGAGAAATATACCTAAATTCTATGATACACACACATATATTCCATTATATATATATATATATGTATATATCATGGAATTGTGTCACCAAGGAAAGGGCTTAATTATTTATTTCAGTGCTAAACAAAAATCTGAACTTCAACTAATCTTTATTTTATAATGACTTTCATTCTTTTCCACATTCATGTGTTTATTACCTGGCTACCATACACTGATCATTTAAGGGGGAAAAAGAACCTTAAGTGGTTATGCAAACTTTAAATACAATTATATGTTTATGTGTGTTCATATCCTTTTTAAAAGAGTACATATGTGACAGAAAGTGAAGGATAGCATAGTAGGGGTGGAGGGAATTAAAGAGGCATGATGTAATTATCCAAACTGGAATTAAGCCAATTACTAACCCATGTGCTAACAGTACCCTCAAAGAGCTGAAAATGCCATCAGATGCTTAAATGCCTGGGTGGTCATGGTCAGCACTCTCCACCCCATCCACTTACAGCATCCTGCCAGGACACACTCACCCTGACTTCTGATCAAAGGCTTCACCTGAAATAAACTACCAAAAATAGGACTAGATTATCCTAGCACAAGGCGTTCTCAAATTACTTAAAGGCTTACTGTTGCTAAAGAAAATGTTTTAACTTTAACTATTCATTTAACAAACATTTAATGAGCACCTACTGATGCACATTTAGGGTCAGACTACCTGCATTTAATCTCAGCTCCATGCTTCCAGCTCAGTGATTCTCAGTGTGTTTCAGAAGCATACTGTTCCTTACATTCTATAAAATAGCACCTAATCCATAGGGTTGTTGTGACACTAATGTGTGATAAACATTGTAAAACACGAGTGCCAGTCAAATGTTGAGTAGCATATTGGCTCTCATTTTTATTTTGAGCCATGAAATATTCTCATATTTGGGAATCAAGAAAGATGACCTAACATCACACAAATTGAGAATTTAGAAATTTAGGCTTCTTAACTTTATGATTTCTGCTCCCAACCCATTCTGATCGAAGTCTGTATTAGATCTTTGCTTTGCTAGCTGGTTTTATGTCTTGAACTGGCAGGCTTTGAATATAACCCACTTAGCACATCCATAGTTTGTACTTTTGATCATCTACACCCCCACTTCAGCTTCCCTCAATATCTGTCATGTCATGACTAGCTTGTGTGCTTCATGCATGTTAGCTTGTGTCATGCTCACCAGAACTTTATCAGATCAATGTCATCACCTGTTACACATCAAAAACTGAGGCCCTGAGAGTACCTGTGACTTATGCAGTGTTATAAAGATGTATTTGCTCCAAAGCTAAAGCCCTTTGTAAATAGCTCACCAGCATGCAATTTGCAAACGATCAGGTACTCTGGGACTTGTGGGAGAATCTATGTCAAAACCAGTGCTTTCTTTCCCCCACCTCCAAACTGACTAGGATATGTTTAAGGCCTGTCACAGCAACAGTGGTTAAAGAGGTCTGGGTGGAAATAAAGTAAATTACTTTGGCTATGACTTCTCTCAGATGCCTTGCCTTATAGTGGGTTCCCAGGTGCCTGACATTTCTTTCAGTGTTCTTTCACCCTAAGTAGCAATGTCGTTACTGAAGCATGACTGACAGTTTTTGCTTTTATATACAACATGATTCTTGTTTTAGGACAAGAGACTTAATCTCTCCAATAACATCGGATGGCACTGTTCTTTTTATAAGCACCTCTTTCCTTGTCTTAAAAAAAATGCACCCTCCATTACCTATTGTCAAGATAGAGCTTCTTACTGAATGTGATCATATGTGTCCCTGAAAGATCTGATCAAATTTGTGAGAAAATAATACAATTACCCCTTTTTATTTAGGTAGCTTGTTTTCAATTGAAATATATCAGAGAAGTTGCCCATAGCTAATCTTCCAGGTAGAAAATCTAATCAGTGATTTAAAACCACATCATAAACTGAAAGGCTCGATCTTGTTCACCCACATAGTGCCTGTGTCTTAGAAATGTGCTGTAGAGAAAGCCATCATCTTGTGTTGGGGCACAGAGCAAATGATGCTCGGAATGGAAATTGTAAACTCTGGGTGAGGTCTTTATAGATCAATCCACTGCCCTGAATTAGCTTGGAAATGTGGCACAAACTGAACCTTGCTGACACGGGACCTGTATAATGTTTTATTTCCCTGCTGTTCTCTGAGAATGAACTAAGTACTCAAATCCCTTATGCTTACCATTCAAAATGGGCCAAAAATTATTTCCACTTGGTGATTTAGTCATTTTGAAAAAAAAAATGGAGGTTTGTGCACTAATTATGCAGATGAAAGAATCTTGCTGTTTGGGAGGGTGACTTTCATACCTGTTGGGCCAGAAGCTTTAAATACTAGAGGCTAGGTAATTGGGAAACAACTTGGTGGGCTTCTGGAGCCCTGGGTTCTAGTGTTGACATTGTTATTGCCTTTGTGATTATTGCTCCGAACTTCTGGGTCTCAGTTTCCTGATCTGCTGAATGAGGGGTTGGAGAGGTTGGTCTCTGGGTCTTCTTCCAGCTCTGTCTTCTCTGGTCTGCAAATTGCCTTCAGTGTCTGCCATCGTCTGCCTTGCCCGCTCTGTTTGTCACAAAGATTAATCCATTGTAACTGTACCTTGGAGTGTACTAGATGAGGAGGATGGATGGATTGTTTTGCACCTATTATTGCATCAGAACTTTTGCCTTTTCAGACAAGATCGTGCCTTGACTCAAATCTGTCTGCCTGTCTGCCCACTGACTCTGTGCTAAGCTCTGCCATGGTGCCTGCTTTCAGCATCCAGCTCCCTCCAAGATCTAGATTCGGCATCCGACTGTACCTGTCTTGTTCCCTGCAGCATCTGTCTGCTGCACTCCTAGACCATCGTTAATAAACTTTCACACATTACACACAAATCCCTAATATGCTGGCACCTGCACACAATATCTACACTTCATAAAACTAGGGGAGAAAACTATTTTTTTAAAAAAGGGACCTCGATCTAGTGCCATTTGTATTTGTACTTTTTGTTTAGTTGTAAGTTTTAATAGTTCCCCCTTTGAGGATTTGTCAGTACGAGCAGTATTGCTTATCAGAACACACCAACAGTCTTTTTGTAATATTCGCTTTTCCCCTTTGGTTCAGCCGAGCCTGCTGACAGATCATTCAAATTCAATTGTTTTATGTCTAAGCCGAACAGCTAATTAAAGTAGGGATGATTAACCTGACTGGCAGTGTCGCTCTCCCTCTCCCGCTCTCTCCCTCTCCCTTTCTCTCTCTCTCCCACCCTCCTGTTCCAATCAGTCTTTTTCTCATACTCTCTCTCTCTCTTTCCGTGTGTGTCTCTCTCCCCTCTCCCTCCTCTCTCTGTCTCTCTCTCTCTCTCTCTCTCTCTCTCTCTCTCTCTCTCTCTCTCTCTCTCTCTCTCTCTCTCTCTCTCTCTCTCTCCTCTCTCTCTCTCTCTCTCTCTCTCTCTCTCTCTCTCTCTCTCTCTCTCTCTCTCTCTCTCTCTCTCTCTCTCTCTCTCTCTCTCTCTCTCTCCTAAACGTGGTCTGCTTGCTGATGGCAGAATGGCACTCGGAGATTTGTGCATTGTGTCTGGTTTCCTACGGGCAGGCTGACCCAGTGCCTCCAGGGACTTATCAATAGACCACTCAGAAGAGACACAGACAGGAGAGAGGAGGAGGGGTGGGGGGAGAGAGAGAATCAATATCAAGAATAGAAGGAGCTCCGAAGCCATTTTTTTTTTAAAGAAGTATCGGGACTTGGGAGAGGGTGACAAAGAAGGTTTTTCAAAGAGGCAGTGGAGGAGGTTCTAATAAATTTGGAAGGAAACAGTTCCCTGTCTTGGGAAAAGGAGAACTCCTGACTGATTAGCATTCACACCAGGTATGAGATGTTCGCTACCCCTTATCACTGTGTCGCAACCGAGATGGAAAAGCCTTTTTTTTTTTTTTAGGAGACTAAGGGAGCATGTATTTTGCCGTGTTTGTTGCTGGGGGGGTAAGAGGGGCGGCGTGAGGAGCTGTGGGCATTTGTGTACGGGAGCAGGAAGAATGGAAGCAGAACCCGGGGGTGGGAAAGAGTATGGAGTATGTGACTGTCTCCCTGTCTTTGTGCACCCCTGGGGGGTACCCAAGTTCATTTCTAGCAGGTGGATTTAGACCGGAGTTACTTAACGCTTGACCGCCAGTTTTGAAAAAAAGAAAGAAAGAAAAAAGAAAAAAAAAAAAGAAACGCTGCTTCCTATGTCTATTAAAAGGAAGCTCCAATTTCTCTTTCCCTCTCTCTTTCTCTCTCTCTCGCTCTCGCTCTCTCGCTCTCTCGCTCTCTCTCGCTCTCTCGCTCCCTCTTCCCCCCCCCACCATCCCTCTTCCCTCTCTCCCTCTCTCTTCTTTTTTTCCTCTTCTAACCAGACAGCGGGAGGGTTCCTGGCTCCCAGCCAGCCCAAAAGCCTCTAAGTGTTTTTCACTTGTTTCAGGGAGTAGCTGCCCGGGGATTTTTCAGCATTTTCACTAGAGAACAAAGAGTTCTTTACAAGGGAAAGGGGGGGGGGACTGAGCTTAATGTCTGATATATGTTTTTCTATTTTTATTAGTTTTTTGCCTAAAAAGAAAAAGACAGGAACAGAACATTCACTCTATAAAGACACAAAGACATTCAAAAGAAATCTAGTTATCTTTTCTCTCCATCACCCCAATATATACATGAAAAAAAATTAAAAGGAAAAAGACTAATTAAGTTGGATGTGTTGCTCTTTTCTCCTCTTTTAATCTTTCTAAATCCAGCTGTTCCTATGCTCGCTCAGCTATTTCTTTTCTACTCACAATAAAAGTTATTCAGGAGGCATCTTCCTTTACCATGTCTTTACCTTTTCTGGGTCCCCGAAATCTTGTAGAAGAAAGCAAGGGTCCATCAGATACTTAATTTAGTGGCAAAAACATCCTCTACTTTTGCCACTTGGGTAAAAAGTTAATTTTGGAATCTGAGCTCCCAAAATACCATTGGGGTCCATCAGTTCATTTGACCTCACAAGTTTTGCCCCCATCTGTTTAAAGGGACTACTTGTCTCACTTATAGTTAAGAACAGGTAGCAAGGGAGCAGATATTCGTATTTGATATGGTGTTTCTATAATGTAAATGATATAACCCCCAGAGAGATTACTTGCCCCATCTCTGATGTGTTAGTTCAAGCAAAATTTAGTCTAAATGGAGATTTTTTTCAACAATTCAGATAGCCACGTAGCTTTATATTATTCTTCATTGGCTTTTCTGCCTATGTTTGTTTACTTCAACTGTGAATTTGTGTGTGTAACAAGAATTACAGAATGCTTATCATTTTCAAATTAATGCTCCAACAAAAGAAAAAAGAAATCAGGATGTGAACTGTATGGGCAAAATGTAGTAAACAATTTTATCTTTTATACATGCTGTCCATTTATACTTTTATCTAATATCCTTGAATTATGATCAAGGAAATGTTTTCTTTCCATAACTTCTCTCCTCACTGCATTTATATTTTGTCATTTGGAAGTATTTTTGAGGTACATAATAGACACTAAACTGAGCAAAGGTGAAATAGCTGTAAGTACCACAGAACCCCATAGATGCCCAGTAGGTACAGCACCTCACTGCACAGAACCGTTCAGCTCAGCGGTAAACAGGCACAAGAGTTGTTTCAGAAATCAGAAACTCTTCTTTTCTTCCCCCTTTCACGGACAGTCTCAGCTGTTCATTTTCCCTGGAAAGGAAACTGTAAGAAAGACTATAGGTGCATGCATTCACCCATATTTGTGGAATGCATTGGTATCAGAGCTTCTGAAGGGCATAGCATGTCTAGGGCAGATGCCTCATCAGTAAACCTGCTATCTGGGAGGTCTGAGTGCCTTGTGTTTGAACTAACTTGATAACAAGTAGTCTTTTCGGGAACCCTTACTATGTATGTGTTGCCTCAGTAATGACTCTTAAAGAAAAAAAAAATACTGCCAGTGTTTGAACTTGAACTCACTTAAGAAACACTAAAACTAAGGGAAGTATGAGCAAATCCAAAATTTTCTGAGGCAGCTCACTTGTTAACATGCTTTCTTGAAGAAAATTCTTGAATTGGCCGCAGACCTCTATATTTTTGTAGAATTTTGTAATGTTTTTAATAGTGCTTAAGGAGGAAGACACTTTAAAATGAAAGTCAGCCATCAAAATAAAAGAAACTTGTTTTTAAAAAGTTTTATATTGAATGCAAGAAAATTTGGGTTTATTTTTGTCTTTTCTTTTTCTTCTTCTCTTTTACTTGTTTTTTTTCCACTTTTTCCTTCTTTTGCCACTGCAGCTGTTGTACCTGCAATTTATGTTCTCTCTCTCTCTCTCTCTCTCTCTCTCTCTCTCTCTCTCTCTCTCTCTCTCTCTCTCTCTCTCTTCCTCCCTCCCTCCCTCCCTCATTTCTGATGTGATGGGGGGGGGGGTAGAGGAGCACAGGGACCAGGAGAAGAGCTGTTGCTGAAACCTGCAATAGCTCCCTTCATCCAAGCCCTACAGCTCCATCATCTAGCTGGGCCGCCAGAGTACAGTGAAAGGTGATAGCTGTCATTCTGGGATTCTTCGTGGATCTGACCTGAGAGTCACACATTCACAGTTGAGGAGAAAAGGGAAAAAAAATAGAGGAGGAGGAAAGAAAAGCTCTTTGAGCTGGAGCACACTGGCCCTTTCTTCCAGGAGGCAATCGCTCCGGTTCTTGGCGATGTGTCCTGCACTATCAGATATCATATGACTTTTTATTTAGATTCCTTTTTGGAGAATGGCCTGTTAGGACTCTGTTTGTTTTCTTTTATTTAGTTTCCTTCTCCCCTCACTGGGTAGGTTGGTGTATCTGTGTGTGTCAGAGTGTGTATACACATGCATATGTGTGTGCAATTTTTATCCTTGGTTTTGTTGTTGATCTGATGCTTTATTTAAAGGACAAAGCTTTAATTATTTCAATACAGTGGTTTAATCACTTGCCAAAAAGAAATCTCATTCTGGCTGTTTTGGGGGGTCCAGTTTTAAACACATCCATTTGAACACAGGAGGTTGCAAATCCGAAATGCTTGCTGGCCAGCCCTTGGCGCCCTCCCTCACTTCAGGTTAACCCTCCTCCTGATCAGCATGCACAGCAGTGTAAGTTAGGAAACACCTGTGCTGAGTTGCGAGGGAAATAAAAGTAGAGGCAACTAACTTCTTCAAATTTGCACTCCCTCCTAGTTTCACTTTAATAAACTTTTTAAATCCTTGGTTTTTGTTTTTTTTGGGGGGGGTTGGCACCCTCTGTTGAGTTTGAAAACATCAGAAATAGTTAATGAATGATATGTCTGTGGAACTGTGAGGCCAGCTGAGGACCCTGGAAAATAGTGAAATTCAGAGACTTAAGAATTAAGTAAGAGATTTAATGAGGTCTATGTGCCGGTCAGGGTTTGGTGATAAATGGTAAAATGGAATATTTAGTTTATTCAAGGAGGAGACAGAGAAATCCCAAAATAAGAAAGATACAGGCATTGCTGCTGCAATTATTACTTTAAAATATTACCTAATCAAATTTTTATTTTGTACATCTCAAAATTTAACCAACCAGCATGTGATTACCTTCCTGTCTATGCTTACTATGAAAAACAGAAAAGCATACTGGCAGGTAGCAGTGGATTTATCCTAAAATGTTGCTCTATTTCTTTGGAGAGCTCAGATTTTAGTTAGCAAAGGAAAAGCATAACTCCTTTAGGTACACATGTTTGTCTGTATATGTTATTTTTACTTACACAGGACATCATAATCTTGTCTGTGTCTGGATATATTTTTTTAAAGCAACACACACAGATTGCCTTGAAAGTTCAGGTGACCATTAGTTCCTTAGTTTCTGAGTACTTGCTCTGAAATTATTTTCTAATCAGAAATGTATAACATCTTATCGTAACCAGAGGTGAGTTTTGTTGAAGCTGGAGGAAAATTTATTCCACCCCTTTAAGAGTACCCAAAAGAGAAGGGAAAACTATTCTTCGGCTCAACAACAAAAAAAGAAAGAAAGAAAGAAAGAAAGAAAGAAAGAAAGAAAGAAAGAAAGAAAGAAAGAAAGAAAGAAAGAAAGAAAGAAAGAAAGAAAGAAAGAAAGAAAGAAAGAAAGAAAGAAAGAAAGAAAGAAAGAAAAGAAGAAAGAAAGAAAGAAAGAAAGAAAGAAAGAAAGAAAGAAAGAAAGAGAAAAGAAAAAGAAAAAAATTAAAAACCCTTTTTTCCCCAACTGAAAACTCTAAAACAGCTTTGTCTCAGAACTTTAAACTTGGCATGGATAAGAAATGAGAGTTTTGCTTTGTTTGAGAAAATTTGTTTTTGAAACAACAGTGTTATAAATGTTTTTAAATTGCCTGCTGAGCATGCGCTGTCTCTGACTTTATTCATAGTTTAAAACACACAGCAAAGTGCAGTCTTTTGAATGGCCACAGGTAAGGCTGTTGATTTGTATGATCCTTCTCTGAGGCACCTTCAGTGAGCCCACTCAGTTCTCCAGGAGGGAAAGGGGGAGAGCCGAGTTCAGACCTGGATGTCTTGCTAAATATCATAGAGCAAAAGTAAATTGCCCATTAAAGCTTGCACATTGTACTTAGGGTAAGTACTATTCAACTTTTCTTGCTTATAAGAGTTGCCTGCCTTAACTTTCTAGCTTATTTCTAGCAAAGTAAATTGAGAAAAATTAACTTAATGAGATATTTGACTGAAACAGAAAATTTATAGATTTTTAAGGGCATCTGTTGTGCATAAATTTTGCTAGTGAAATGATAGCAGCTCTGTGCTTACAGAGCAAAGATGTGCTAGTCTGAACATGTCTGGTCTCATCTGGAATTGAAAGTTAAATCTAGGTGGGCCTGTAATAATACCAGGAAAGGAACACATGTATCTTTTGTGCAAGTTTTTTTTTTTTTTAGCCAGGTTCCAAAGGCAGTAACAAAGAAGTAGGTTCTGTTCCTGCTTAGTGAGTAGTCAGACTTTGCTTCTACATAAGGGTGTATTATATATACGTGTATACGTATATATCCATTGGTCCTTGGTTGTCTGGTTTTGCTGTTGCATCGATGCTGAAGTGTACTCTTTCTTGTCAGTGGCTGTTAACACTTTCCATTTTCCAGAAGGCTTTATCTCCATTAACTCGGTTTGATGTTGCCTCATTTGGTTACCTCTCTCAGGTCTGTGATGTCTCTCTCAGGCTTTGCAATTCTGATTGATTCTGGCCAGCATATGCCTCTTCATTAGTTGTTTTAGTACAGTTATGATGGAGATAATCTTACATTTCAGGCCTTTATAACTATCCAAACAGGTCACTTACTGAGATGAAATTTCACGTAGTTATTCTTAACTCAGAAGTGAACTTGTCTTGCATAGGTTTGAAGGAAACCCTATCAGCCATATATTTTTGAGCTCTAAATATTCTAATAAATGTATTTATTTACAAATAACGTATTGATATACGTTTTCTTAATTTTTTTCTTTTTGTGTTTGAACAAAATCTGAAAATTTAAAGTGTTCAAAAAATATATTGAGAAACCAATAAGACTAATGCTGATATTTTCAATCCCTATTTTGGAATAATTCATATTTTCAGTTTTTATTTAACATATCTTTCAATTTCAGTCAGTACTATTTTATGCAGGTGTGTGTGCAGGTATCTATATATAAACTTATACCTTTATGCAGCTGTATATAAACACATATTTGCATACACAGAGTGAGATACACAAAAACACTTAATAATTCTATTTTTACTTAAAAGGAAATAATTAACATTAATTTAAACTTCTATTGATTTATTATATTTTTTCTATAATTTACAAGGCCAATAAACTGTTACTTCTGATTATTTAATATGTACTCATGCTTATGACCATCTATTCATATTCTAATAATTTATCTTAATTTATATTTTCATGTCTTACTCCAGAATTTTATGCAGCTAAATAAATGTTCACATTTATTAACATATAGCTTGCTTTATTCCAAATCTTAGTATGTTAACAAGTTTTTTTAAACTTTCCTAATCTAGAAAAACTATAGTCATCTTTTTCTTTATATAGTTTCTATATATCCTCAGTGTTCTAATAAAGTTTTTAACCTGTGATTTCCTGGAATGCTTTTAAATAAGCAGGAGACATCTTACCTTGCTTTTTCTGGGTCCATTTGCCCTCACTGTGCCCCCAGCAACCCTGAGAAAACAATAGTAATACACATGAAATGATAATTTTTCTGATCAAAAATCAGGAAATATCAGAGAAAATTGTGGCACATGTAGGAAGATGCCAAAAGCTTCTCCAATAAGATCGGCTGGTTTTGTACTTTTTTTTACTCTCCTAATTTTGTTTGTGACTTTTTTGGCTTGCTGAAGCATATCCCCATAATCTTCCGAAGCCACAGCAAATTCTTAGTGTCACCACAACCCTGTGCGGCCAAGGAGAACCCAGAAGAGCTGATCCTGGGTGGCTGCAGCCTTCCTCGGCCATGATATAAGGTAGAAGGAGCAAGTAGGCTTCTCTTCTCTTAGCATCTTTCCTGCTCTGCTCAACCTGCCAGGTAGAGATTTTCTTCAGGTAACTTTCCCTTCGACTACCCAAGGCTTTTCCTTCAAAGACTTTTGACTGCTTCCAGGAGATGGTCCACATCACAAAGCATCCCATTTTTATTTTATAGTGAAAAGCTTTGCAAACTGGAAGGAGAAAGGAAAAAGGATTCAAGGTGTCTGGAAAATACCCAGAAGAGCATCAGGCTCACAGCTAGCAATGTGGATGGTCAGCTGCTAAGTTCCTTGCTCTGTCCAGGTCTTCTATGTGGTGGGAAGCAGTGAATGGAATAACTGTGGGGTGCAAATGATGATCTAACTGATTCAGTAGATGGAGCTCTTCCCCCTAAGTCTGTATTTAAATTAAAGTCCCACTCTAGTTTGTAGGGCTCTCTGTTTTAAGGTGTGTCCTATACACATATAAAACGAGGCCTGCATAACTAGAGGAAGAGATTTCCTAGTACTTTTCAACAGGCAAGAAGTATTCCTTAGGAAATACAAAGCTGCACGGGAGCAGTAAGGATGGAGTGTAAAATGAAATTTACCTACCCAAATGTCTCCCTGTGTTTGTTGTTATTCTTAAATGTGAAGTTAAATCCTAGCAGTTGTCATAGGAGTGATTGGTACTGTAAACCTAGAAAAATATATAGCACATACAGGGTTCGGGCTGTGTTTGTGAAAGATCCTTCACGCTATCTGAACTGTGCAGAACTCCTTTCATGTGATTCTGCAAAGGAATCTTAATACTGTAATGCAGTTATTTTATCCAATTAGTCTAGAGAACCTGGCTGAAATGTGACAAATTCTGAATTGTAGCAATGCTGTATAGGGCAAAGAATATGTATCTGCAAGGTGCCTTTCTAGGAACCAAAGTATTTTCAACAATAACTGAAAATAAATCTCTAGTGTTTATTTTAATATGAAAAGAAATGCTTGTTTCTTTCTTTTGCAATTAATCAAAAAAATCCTACAGAATTCTTGTCAATGTTATATCATTTTTAGTACCAATAGAATACGTTTGATCATGTCCTTTCTGTTGCCAGGAGGGGAGGTATATGTAATAAATGATCTTCCTGGTCTAATGCCTTCTCCCAGATTGAAGATACTACTGAATATCTTGTTAAAACTTGATAAGATCATGGCCAAAGTAGAACTGGTCTTGGCCTTCGTACTAAAAGAAATAGCATTTTCAAAGGACTTGGATTTCCTTTGCATACCACGTGTCTGAGTCTGATACCATCCAGCAAAATAGAGGATGAGACGAAATTATTCCTAAGCAGCCGCCGTAGGCCAAACACTGAAACAGTGCCAATCTGGACCAATCAGGCGGGCTTCTCAGAAGATACATGCTTTGTTGAACACTTCTGTGAAGAGGAGGGAAGAAGTCCTTGAAACTGCATTTACATGAATGATTCTTCACTAATTTCACTATAGTTCATGCTAATAAATTCAATTTTTTAAATTCTTTTGTAAAAGAGAACATCTGAGTTTTCTTGGCCAGCTAAGGCTCCTTAAATGTTGTTCTCTCACATCCTTTGAATGAAACTATCTTTCTGAATTTAAGCAAGTGAAAACTTCTCACAGAGAGCAAAGAGTGAAATTGATGGAAACTCAAAATCAATTCCAAACCCATTTCTGGCATGATGAGAATAACATTTGTGCTGTGTTTAAAGCAGTTTAAAACAAGAAAATGATAAAATGATCAATATACTTAAAGCCAAAAATAACCAGGCGAGAACAATCTGTAATCATTCCCAGTCCTGAAACTCTACACTTTAGATTGAACATGAAAATAAACGAATCTATCTTTTATAGGGTGGCATTGTAAGCAATGTAACATAAACAGCAATGATAAGATGCCAAGTATCCAACTTTTAATTCCAGCTATGTTTTCAGAGTTTAGCCAAACAAAAACTTCCTGGAGCTAAACTATTGCATGTTTATTTCTTTGTACATACCATGACCATAAAAAGAGCAAAAGTTAAAGGACTCATAAGATTATCACAGTGAACTATCTTGCCACTTTGTAGTCTGTATACTGTTTTTTAAAAAGGTCTTCGGTATAGCAAAAGAATGTTTCATCAGAAAGTGCTGCATCAGAAAGTCAGTGAATTTGTCAGTGTGGATCAAATTTAATATTTCTTTTAAAATACTTTGACTCCTGATTAATTCAATGCATACAGAGATACACACTATACATATTTTATATCCACTGCTTTAATAGTTTGCTTTGAAAGACTCATCTCACACTCATAAATTTTGAACCTATGTATTCAAGGTCAGAAAATGCCACTGTCTAAATTTACAAAAATCTCTCTAATCTTGAGATTTTGCTCCAGTGAAATTCATCAGAGCCATTTGACTGACTAGGTATTTATTGATCATGTAAAATAAAATTTTCTATCTAGATGAAGAAACCCTAGCTGAAGACATTAAAGTGGCAACAAGTTGCATAAGCACATTTAATTTTGCTGAAGTTAGGTACAGCAGCAATGATGATAATTCCAACAAGCACTGTGACGAATGTAAATACAGTAAAGCATGTGTGATTATATCAGGAAGAGTGAACTTGGTGGGCAAGGGCAGAACAGTAAGACAGACGCCATGACTGAGCGGGTACTAATGATTCATTATTGGATGTGTTTAAAACTTGTGGCTTGGTTCAAAATCAACAGATGTGGAAAAGAGGAGTCAGTTGATTTTAGAAGTAGAAAGAGAGGCAGTATTTTTTTTCCTATAGGGCATAATTTATCTATAAAAATCACCTGTGGCTGGGAATTGGAGCACCAGCATAAGCTTTGGCTATCCAGAGTGACAATAGTTCCAAAGAGCTGTTATACACATCCGCTTAAAGATGCATATAAGTGTGACTGTTATAAGTGACTTGTTATGCTATTGCGTGAAGTTGGAAAGCTCTGCTATAAATGTCACTAAAGCAAATGTCAGCATCAGAATCATTATCATTGCATCTCATAGATTGTAGGACCTCTAGATATCTCAGTATAGGTGAGTGGGCCAGCCAGTTTACTAGAAAAAAGTATTGGACTATTTGATGCAAGACCATGTAAAATTTAGTATTTTACCTCTAATTGTTATATAGCAATGGTTTGTATTCAGAAAACAGGGGAAAAGAATGTAGAGAAAGAAAGGTGCACAATTTATCTGGCCCTGTGGTGCTACATTGGTTCCAATTAAACATGGATTCCAAATGGGGAAAGAACAGCAGATTTACAGAAAATCATTGTTTTATTTTTATCAAAAAGGCCAGAGGCCTAACAGATCAAGAGATCCTACCTGGGATTAAACCACTAACTCTAGCAACAAGTAAATTCAAACATGGAGAATTAGGAAAGTCTTCTTAATAGAAGAAAGGTGAAACTGGGGCCAAAAGGAAAGATTTTAACTATGTCCCAAAACAAATTTATAAAAGGAAAATGTAGATGATATTCCAAGAGTAACTAAAGAGAAAAAGAAGGGAGTCAACCCTTAGGGTTCCTATTTTGACATCACTAACCGCACCTTGAATGAGGCAGGAGCACACGTGTGCCGTGAGGACAAGGCACTCGGAAATGATAGACCTGCACCAGATGCGCACTCCCCACAGGCTCTTTGGACTTTATGCTGCTCCCCTGAAGCCAGAGCCTTCTATCTCATTTTCCTTCTTGCTCGCTGTCCCACTCAACCACAAGAATAAGGAGGGAAAGACGGAAGAGAATTCTGTAATCTGTCTTTTCTTTTGGAAAGAAGTCCTTTTCCTCTCTAGAAATCTTCTGTACATATGCTGTATTTTATTAGCTTACCAAAGTATGTGTTCTAATCACAGTGCAGGTACAAGAAGCTGACACACATTACACACTGGACTCCTCCCTGTTCCCTAAGCAGGCACCACACATTTCCCCATCTCTTCCTTTTTCTCTTGGATTCCCAAACAGGAATATTCTGCCTCCTTTATTTTTCTGATACTTTGTGTCTTTTCAAAACGATGCTTATCAGGTTCTGTTTTATAGATTAGTTATTTTATGTTTATTTGTAATGTAAAAAGCTATTCAGTATAATTTTGGGCAATGTATTTAATTTTATTGGGCCTCCCTTTGCATATCTGTAAGCAGGAAAATAATGCCCACCCTGCTGGGATATTATAGGGTTTTATAAAATGTAGCCTATGAAGTGCTTACATAATGAGTAACTCATTGTTATCACTCAATAGCAATGCTGTTATTAGTACTACTACTATTATTAATATTCCCTCACTTCTAGGTTTTTGCCATTATTATAATTCTTATATTCATAGACCAAATACAGTATCCTGTCATACAACAAGCACAATGACTTTTGTATGATAGGCACTGGGTAGAAACATATAGGATCCTCTTATACAAGTCCATTTTTCAGCTACTACTTCCTCACAAAGACCGTTAAATTCTGTTGTGGTGCTTTCGAACACTGGTGGCCTTAATCAATGCCTGCACCAGGTTTGCCATGAAGACTAAACACTGATGTGTTGCTCACTGTAGACTGTCACATTTTCTGTGCCACATTTTCTTTCAGGTTCCCTACAGACCCCCAAGCACTTAGCATGGCTCTTTGCAGCGTCCCCAGAAGTGGCAGCTTGTACTTCTAGTTTATGTGATTAATGAGCTTGATGTATCTCTCTCTGTAGCCTGAACTAAAAACTTTCACTTTGGAGAGCAGGTCAAGATCTCGAATTTAATTTTGGTTGCATCTGTTATAAGCCAATTGTGTATTCATTACATTTATAGATTCCCTCTTCAGCCACATATTTTCATGGCCATTGAAAATACCCGAGTCTGTGCTGAATGTCCTTAGATTTTACTTTGGAGACCTGAAAAGAAGATAGTGAGGCATTTTGATAGCTAGCTGTCATCTTTGGCATTTTCTTCCCTTAAGGGTCTAATCTGGTCTACCTTTGAAGAAGGAACAGGTATAGAATTTTTAATTAGTTATGATATGGCACTTAAATTCTATATCCATAGTTTATGGTCAGTTCAGCATTGCTGTTTTTCCAGGCATGTAACCACATCCTGAGCAAATGGAAAACCTTTAAAAACATGAAAATGACAAAAACATAATGAGCATATAGAGGTAGAAATACAACATTACACACATGAGTTCAGCTTTAGGCACAGCAGTACAGAAGGTAGACTCTGAGTGTGTTTGGATGTAGGTCCTTCAAAGTGCTGGTGAGAAAGTAAAACGGAGGCAGGTCACACATACAGCCAGGGAAACAGTTGACAGCATGTTGTGCTCAAGCAGGGAAGGAAGTTGCATTCTAATCAGCTACAAGTTTCATTTACTTGAGAGTGAGCTAGAATTTCATGAGAGGAACAAGGTCATATTTAGGAGAACTGGTAATTCAATGAAGGGGTTGACTTTGCCAGAGTAATGGTGTTGGCACCCAGAGAAGAAAGTTTTACAGATTTCTGTGTGTGCACTTGCTGTTACTGGTGTTCCTGGTGGGTGGCTGAATCATCCTGATGGCATTCAATAGGAACCAGCTGCTGAGAATATTAAAATGCAAACATTTATTCCTCTAGAGAGACAGTAGCATCTGCAAACTTTTCCTATCTTGATAGTACAGATAATCCCAGGGAGCATTCTCTAGTAGTTTTGACTTTCTAATCTTTATGCATCTTCTTTTCATCACTCTCTTTGGTATCCTGAGTCCTAACTAGAAAGAAGTGTCTGAGTCCTAAGTCCAGCCAGGTTGTAATCACTTGGCCAAGAATTTGCATGGCCTCATGTGCCTTTCCTTGGATTGCACTTTTAGAGCAGGAATGGATTGCCATCCCTTGGCCTGCCTTAAGTCACCTGTATTCAGCCTTCTACATAGGTAAATGCAGCAATGCCTCCACTCCATAGGCTTCTGAATTATCCTTTATACTTATAAAACCTGTGAAGTTGTGGTTTTGCCTATCAGGGTTTTTTGTTGTTGTTGTTTATTTGTTTTGTCATTTTGTTACTGTTGGTGGGATTTTGGTTTGTTTTGGTTTTGGTTTTTGAGCTTGCATCAGCCGTTGGGAAGGCAAGTACAAAGAGGAGATTTGGACTGAGTAATCTAGTAAGTCTTTCTCATCTCTAATATTTATGAATAATGTATTGAACTGATGGAAAAAATGTTGAATATGTTCATGATGAATTATATTCATTGGTGTGTTGCCTAGAATATAAAAGAGCAAAGCAGTTGCCTCGTAACTACTTCCTTAGAGTACATGTACTGGTAAGACAGAGCTCTGTCGTCTTTCTGTCCCGCTGAGTGTTGTCCCCAAATGCACGCTCTGCATGTCTGGGTGGAACTGCAGAGGGGGGACCTAATGGGATGACAACCAGCCAGCACTCTGACAACTACAGAAATGTTCATAGTGGAGTCTGGGTCCTAAACAGAGGCAGCTTTGGGGAGTTATTGATCGTGCAGTGTCCTTTATAAGTAATCTTGAAGCTGTCTCACATAGCAGACATTACTCAAATTCTGTCATACTCTAGGGATTAGAGGTCCTATGATCAGAAAAAAAAACATTATTTTGATCCTAATTTTTATTTTAAAAATTAGCCTGAAAAACTAATTTGTTGGTGTCATATACAGAAATAAGAAATAAGGAAGAGAAGAAAAATCAGGATCAAGTATTTATGAGGTGCAGTGTCAAAGTTCATTATATGCTTTTAAAGTTTTCCTTTATTACGTTATTTTAAGAATTTATTAAAATATATTTCCTAAACATATACTAGATATCATTGAGAAACAGTAACCTAAAATATAACAAGAGGCAAGAAATTTAGGAATTATTTTCAGTCAGACAAGTAATGGACAGAAGAGATAACAAAGAGTTAACATAATACCAAAATAGACTGTCCCTGGCTAAATGACAGTGGGGATCAAATTTTATCAAATATGTCATTGTAAGTGACATGCAAATTTGAGCCCAGATAGAGAAAGACCACTTAGGGTCAGGGAATAAAAAGGCACAACCTTAGGTGCACTACAGGACATTTCCAAGTTGAAGAGTTCAACAGAAAGGTGTAGCACAAGCCCTGCCCTTTGGCTGGGTCTTGGCACAGTAGGTATGGATGAGCCATGGCCTGCCTTCCCTTCCTGCTGTATCATTTCAGAGCCAGAGTCCTGTTAGAGGAGGGTCTGTGTTATCATTGGAACATCAGCCTTATAGTGACATGCAGTCAAACCTACTATCCCAACATTATTTATAATTTGGCATTTTAAATTTTTTTCCCAATGCTTTCTGTAGGAGCTGAAACACATCAAACCTGCCGAAAAGCAAATATAAATTTAGAGTAGTCACAATTACCAATCGTTCCAAAAATCTCAGAGGAGAGGGAGAAAGATAGAGGGAATGAAAGAAATAGTAAAATATATTTTCAGGAAAACCACATTTGTCCACCGTTTAGATCAGGTCACTAGAAATAGTGTTGGCTCTCCAGTTGTAGTGTGGTATGACCAAGGAGCAGATGTGGAATTTTCCCAGCTCCGCCCTTCCTTATAGGACAAATTGCTTAACCTGTCTATGTAATAGCATATTTGTCAAATAAATAGGAAACCATCTATCCTCATCCACTCCATGCAGGACTGCAGAAGCTGATTGTGCATACATAGATAAATGTATATATTATGACTCTCTACTTACAGCAGGGGAGAGTGATTGTAAAATGAACGGAGCAAGGTTTTATGTATGCATCTGTTGTGAAGGTAATTTTGAAGACCTCCTCTGCTAATTATCAATTGTTAAAACACTTGAAAATGATGACTGACCCTCTTTCACCTCTGTGCAGTAGAAGGCTTGTGCAATCTAAACATCAGTAGAGATTTTTTCCATATTCTCAAACATCCTCATGGCCTTCCTCAATGCACTGCAGGCCTATGAAGCACAATAAAAAGCAAGTTTGCTGACAGACATCTTTTTTAAAAATATTAACTCCAGCTTATAATATTTGGTCTAATACCAAAGTAAACATGGCTGTAGGAATAAACTGGTTCTCTATATTTCACACTTCTTTATTGGAAAATGAGACAAAGGTATATAGAAGGGACAAGAGAGCAGTTCAGCATATACAATATCCTAGGCATTGCTCAAGCTAGCTCTGTCCCAACAACCAGCAGGTCAGCATATGTCGGACCCTTAAGAGAGCTAGAAAAGACACCACATCCATCTGACTTTGTGCTGCCATTACTCTTTTGATGCTGGTCTTGGCTCTTTAATCTGTCCTTTCTCCAGTCAGACCTCAGTGGAATGATAATGACGTGAAGAGGGCAGGTGACGATAAATAAATGTGATTTTTTACTCATGACTGTTACCCTGTAATAGCTTTTCCTCTGGCCTCTTCCAAGCATCCAGGAAAGAGAAATGTAGCTTCCATGGAGAGTGAAGTCATAGCTCCAACTTAGCATAAGCAGAGCAGAGTGGGGAACAAGCCTGTTGTCGGGGAAACAAGTGAGTTTCTGCTGGGCTGGGACCAGGCTCTCCTATTTCCTCTGTTTTCTCCTATTGTGGTAACTTCTGAACCTGTGTGCACATGCCCAAGACCTGCTCAAGGTAAGGCTAGAAAGAGATCCTGCGCAAAAGTTGTAGCTAAGAAATTCAGCTTTTCTTTAGTAACTTCTTGTTTTGCTTTGTGTTTTATTTAAATATGTTTTGATCCTCAAAAACTGATTTCCTGGGCATCCTTAGGTTGTGACATGAGTAGAGATTAGTGGTTATAACAAATATAGCAGAATCCAAGTGCAGATGTAGTCTACTAGATATGTTGGCAGACCCAGATTTTTCTGGTCCTTCTCATAGAGGACAGGGTTAACTGAAAGGTCTGAATAGTGGTGTATGTTGTGAAATCTGGGTCATGATGAGTATGAGACTGGAATTCCTTGGTAAGAACAAGAGCTAGGACCAATGCCAGCTTCATGAGCATCCAGCCTGTGCAGATGCACAGGATCCTATGCCTGCAAGGGCCCCATCCTTGATTCCAAGCTTTACTGTGGCTGTCTCAAAATGCTTAATAATATCTAATAAAAGACCCCACATTTTGCATTTTGCCCTGAGCACTACAAATTATGTAGCTGGTCCTGAGTGGAATTTATCTTTCTCTGGCATGTCAGCAGAAGGTATCGGTCACATGTCTTCTCTTATGGAAAATGATCCCCTCCCGTGTTTCCTCAGAAGCCTATACCTCTGTTCAACCATTTGAAGATTTCTCTCCAAGTCATGTGGTTCAAAGAACCATCTCCTTCCTTCCTCCAAACACCTCAAGATGATTATGATCAAGGTACTCTTGTTTTATAATCAAAAACTATAGTTATCTTAGTCAAGTATTTTTTAACTTGAAGTTAATATCCAGGGAAAATAGTAATGTCATTGGTAATGAGGTTTTTGCCCTTTAATGAGTTATTAAAATAGGTATCAGCCATTAGATTGAAAATTTAAAAACAGCATTTTGCATTCAAGTTGCTTTACTCCAGGTACTTCCCAACCATCATGTAATCGAACACATTAGTGCATTACAAAACAAGCTAGTCTCCTAGCTCTGAACCTGGTCTTCCACCTTCTCGGCACCCATTGTCACCCTCCCCCCATGCCACTCACTACTGGCTGTGTCCTCTGTCCTTCCCCTCATTGTCCCTTATGCCATTGGCAATTATCAATCCTCTCATCATTCTTACTAAAAAAAAAAATGGTGGTAAGATGGAGTTTCTTCCTTCCATTGGCCTAACCCTGACATCTAATGGGAATAACTTGTGCTGAATTTAAGACCCAGACAATAATTTTCGCCTCCACTTTGGTGATTGAGAATGATAATTTCTTTTTGTTTTGTTTTGTTTTGTTGTTTGTTTTTTCGAGGTAGGGTCTCACTCTAGTCCAGGCTGACCTGGAATTCACTGTGTAGTCTCAGGGTGGCCTTGAACTCAAGGCAATCCTCCTACCTCTGCCTCCCAAGTGCTGGGATTAAAGGCGTGTGCCACCATGCCTTTAAATTTATTATTAAAAGTTATTAAAGTGGGACCAGACCCCATTGAGGCACATGGAACCTATCCACAGTAACTTCCCTACTAGAAGAATCCAGATTCCAGGCCTCCTGACTTCCAGTCAGGTCTGCTTTCCATGACTGCAGGGAAGGAAAAGGAGGTTGTCAAAGTTTCTGGAAGATAAACTACATGACTGCCCCATAACCAGTTTCCAAGTACCCGTAACCGAAAGGAGAAGAAAACTGTTTTCAGAGCTGAGAAAGAATCCTTTTACAGAAGGAGCCTGACTGGCCACCTGGAACTCTGCTAGTTCACCACTCTGAACCTATAAAACTTCCTATTACTATTAATGTCCAAGGTTATGGGAGGATCTGGAACAAAGCTCACCTAACACATAAAGCTAGGAAAAGCTACTTCTCTGTGTCCCTCCTTCTCCCTTATCTTTACACAGTAGTTTCCCTGATCTAGAAAAGGAAGAGAAGCAGGAGGAATGTAACAGATGCCAGACTAGATAGTCTTCTGAGTTTAAACTATCAGAGATTAGACTAGCCAGGTAGACTCCTATTTGAAAGCTTTTAAGTGGCTGCTGACTTCCTTCCTGTCTGCCATATCCACAGCACAGTAAAGGACTCAAAGCATACCTGGTAAACCATGGAATCCCCTGGGGTGGTTAACCTGCTCCAGACAAGATATCAGGCAAAAACTGAAAAGGTGACTGATCATTTTCAGTTCTGCCCACCCCTATCACCTACCCTGCCAGCAGAGCCATGGGTCATGCATTAATCTAAGTCCCTCCTTTAACTTCTCTTGTCCCAAAATTACCCTTTCCCCAGTCTCCATTCTGCTCTACACTGAGTAAGGGTAAGGGTTGGAGTGATGAGTGCACAGAGACATGAACGGCTGACCACACTGAGGTGTTTGTATATCAGAAATGCTACAAGTTGAAATGTGCTCAGTGGTGAGGAGCACCCTGTGTCCTTGCCTACAATTGGTGGCCACTCTGAGCAACCCAGATTCTATGCCTAGAGTCAGCCACATTCCTCCCACTTCACCCTCACGTCCTGTGTTCACCTTTAGGCATACAAGGGATATGAAGTCAGAAAAGTAAACTTTTTTCCCTTGCAGAGAGGAGGAAATGTGGGTTTATATAGTGAATGATCAAACCCAGGATGGCTGCTGTCTCTAATAAAAATATGCCATAGCACTACTTTACCAAAAAATGAGTTTCTACCTTGACTAGCCAATGTCATAATGATTAATGTTATGAGAGTAGTGCAAATAAGGTTTTTTTCTGTTTTTTGGAGGGAGGTTGGGGGGGTTGGTTGAGGTAGGGTCTCTATATAGCCCAGGCTGACCTGGAATTCACTATGTAGTCTCAGGCTGGCCTCAAACTCTCTACGATCTTCCTATCTCTGCCTCCTGAGTGATGGGATTAAAGGCATGCACCGCCATGCCCAGCATTAGTGCAAATAAATTTTGAAACCTAAATGCTTTGTGACAAATCAAAACTCAGAACCATTGTGAACTACAAGAATTTTGTAAATTTAAAAAATTGGTCACCTGGGGTGACCTGTGTATACATGAGACGGTTCCAGATGGAATGTAGCCCTTCTTGGAACTTAACAGAAGAACCCAGTGAGGGGGTCCTGGGGTTCCTAAACCACCTACATCTTCATCATTAGGACAACTCCTAAGAGGCTTCTTCTTCTCTTTACTACTTCTTGCTCCTGTCATTCCAGAGAAAATGCTAGCTTGAGAATCAAAGGGATGCTATGGAGCATTAAGGGGACATTAGCAACTACTGAAAAGACATTTTGACCTATTTCTGTAGTTATCAATTTAATGGTATTTGTTGCCAGGAAATGCGCCTATGACGGGTGGGAAGTTAGATTGTACTAGCAGCCTGTTCTCAGGGGCCCTCCAGTTACAGGAGGTGGTAATTCTAGTTAATAAAAGGGTTTTACTTCAAACACATTTTAACCAAATCAAATTGTAGTGGGAAATATTGTGTTACTGATGTTCAAGCCGACTCACAGCTGGTATTATTAGTTAATATATAGGCCTGGAATTCTGACTTTTCAGCATTTTCAGATGCATGTTTGGCAGTAAAAGTTCCCCAGGCACATTGTTGTGGAGGAATAGGAGATTTTTAACTAATGTAAGACCTAATACAAATGAAAAGGCCTCATTCTTGTTAGACTTTTTATAAGAGTGTCAGATATTCAAATAATATGTAACTAAGCCAAACTTCAGGTGGTTGAAAGGAAATCTAGAGCCAGGAGTTTTAAAATTTTTTGTTGTTGTTTTGTTTTTTTCCATGACACGTTGGCAAATGATAAAAGCGATTCACTCTACTAACCAGAAATGCTGGGCAGATTTCCCCCAACACTGATTTCATGCCATGGAAAGCATGCAGAGTCTGGCCTGACAAGGCCTGGCCAGCAGCACCAGCTTTGTGTCCTGCAACTCATGTCTGACTGCTAGGTTAGGCCACAAGGTAGTCACCTAACCTCTGGAAACTTTAGGCCCCTGCTAGTTGGCATGAAGACCAGAAAACCAGCGTCAGGCATAAACTAATGTTAAAAGTCATCATTGTTACCTTCCTCCGTTTTGCTTCTATGGCTTACCAGGCTTTTAAAATTATGGTTATTTTAGATGACTTATTTTTTCCCAATAAAACGTACATTCTTTTGCATGTGTAGTGGGGGGGGGCTGATGGGATGTGTGAAAGTGCATATGTGATGCTATCACAGGTAAAGGGAAGATTGAGGAGAATGAGATGCACTTCCTCTGTTGCTCATCTGTCTTTCCTTAAGACGGAGTCTCTCTAACATGAAAGATGTTTTTCACAAACCCCAGCAATTCTCCCGGGTCTCTGTTCCCCACAAGACTGGGATTAGAGATGTGCATTGCCAACTATTTACATGGGTCCTAGGGGATGAACTGAGGGGGTCTCAGGCCCTCAAACTTGCAGCAAGCCCAGAATGCACACTATTTGCTATGGTAAGGGAACACCACTGCCTACCCTGTACACTGATCAGGTCCTTTGACTGAATAGCCCACATAAGCCTGGACTTCTGGTTCATGCAGTCAGAATACAGTACACTACAACCAAAGCAACTAGACTTTCTGATAAGGCAGCCTGACATTGCATGTGAGCATATCAGCTCCTGGAACTCTCTTCTCTCTTCTTTACCTGTCCTACCTCAAGGAATTAGGAAACATGTCAGACACTTTTCTATGGGATTGCCTACTGCCTGGATTTTTAAATATATTTTATTCATTTTTTAAGCAGAGAGATGAGAGAGAGAGAGAGAGAGAGAGAGAGAGAGAGAGAACACCAGGGCCACCATGTGGGTCCTGGGGAACTGAACCCGGGGCCTTAGGCACTAGAGGCAGGTGTCCCAACTGCTGAGCCATCTCTCCAGCCCAACTGCCTGGATTTTTTATGCTAAACTTTCTCTTGTACCTATGTCTCCATTTTTCATAGAGATTAATTCTGATTTGGTTCTCTTACAATTTTAACACTCTAAAAGCTTTCCATTGTGGGCAGATTGTCTCAAATACTATATTTGAGAATGGATAAAGAAAACTGTGCCCAAATGTAAGAACCATGGAATCAAAGGAACAATATTATTTTCAATTGTATCCTTCGAGGATCCAGACAACCTTGCATCCTTTTCAAAAGCTCATCAGTAATGCCATCCTCCCTCTTACACACAGATGCACACACACACACACACACACACACACACACACACACACACACACACACCATTCAAGATGCAAAGAACCAGTATGTCCAAGACGAATAAAAATTGTATGATAAGGTGACTCTGTGGAAAAATCTAGAAGCCAGCACATCCAAAGGCTATTCTCACTGCAATGGGAACATCCTTTCTGTATGGTTCTCAGCCTCTGTCCTTCCCACCTTTACTGTCGTTCCTTCCAGGAAGCACAGATTCTAACTTATCCTCTTAGGCAGGCAAGTCAGGAAGAAATTCATATGTTACTATTTTTGAGAGACATTTTGATATCTGTACCAAGGGCACTTACGTGGGCAAAGTATTTGCCTCATTTGAAAAGATGAAGACCTGAATTATTCCTCCCATCACTCTCAAATGGGTAAAAGAATGAACTTTTCACACCAGCATGGGAAGAAATGATATCATTATAATGCCAACTTTATACAGAGTATTAATGATCATCTAAACATCTATACTTGATGCAGACACACTGACCTGGCCTTTCATTCATTTGACTGTAACACACCACAGCAGGAGAGATGCTGTGGGTACAAAGTGCATATCCCTCCCTCACAGCCCTCCATGCACACTGATGGCTCATTGACTTAAAGCTTGGTACAGATATATATCTTCCTTTTTGTGCATTGACCTATTTAGTATGTCTGTGAAGAGCCGCTTCGTACTCTGGAGGACTTGTTTGGGTGCTTATTTCTGTGTTTCATGTGGTGCTGATTGGACACTGTCCTATTCTGGAGAACGTTTGTATTTCTCTCATCCCTCAGAACTACAGAGAGTATGCTAACACACACAGTAGCAGCCCCCTCAACACCTAGGTTGTATCATCAGAAGTAAAAGGAACATAGTGAGTGTTGCAATTTGAATGAATGAAATTAACAATGGCATGTAAATTTTTGGCAACAAATCATCTTTTCTGAATTCCATAGCTTCCTGGCCAGAAACTAGCCCACAGAGATCATCACAAGGTTGTATCTGTAACGCTTAAGGATTCTCATCTACATCTTTAACCTTCAAATTTTGTCTATCCCGTAAAACAGATAACCTAGGATTTTATTCCAGGTGGCCTCTAACTTGAACTTAAACATGGCCTTGAGGAGCTAAGGAGATGGCTCAGTATATAAAGCACCTGCCACATAAGTGTAAGGACCTGAGTTCATATCCCCAACACCCAAACCCACTTAAATGCAAGGTGTGGTGATGCATGTCTGTAATCACAGTGCTCAGGATAAAGAGACAGGCAGATCTCCAGGGGATACTATCTAGATAAACTAGTTGAATTGGCAAACTCTAGGTTTGGTAAGATCCTGTCTCAAAAATACATGAGGTGGAGAGAGACTGAGGAAAACACCTGGCATCGACCTTTGGCCTCCACACATGTGCACAGGTACATGTACACACACGAACACTCAAACCTATATGCATGCAAACCACACTCACACACATACTAAAAAATAGTGTCCTTGAGTTTTAATTTGGCTTTCACAACAAGTTTCTGATAGGGCAGAAGGAAAATGGAGTTTTGTTTTGTTTTGTTTTTCATCTTCCTCATAGAACTATTGAACAGTTGAATGACATAAATTATATATATACATATAATCTTTTAATTTCTAGAATGAACACAATATCAGAGTCATACTGCCAGGCTGATGACATTTGGGCATCCCCACACAGCAAATAATTTTGTACACCCTATGTTGAAAATTTACGAGTGGATCTGAAGGGCTTTTAGAGGAGGTGCATGCAACCTGTACTCCACGCCATTAATGGCAACCTCAATCCAGATGAGGCAGCTGATTTCAGCATCTCTCCAGTCACACAATAGCTTCACCACTACTCCCCACCCTGATTTGATCCTAAATTCCATCCACACATGAAACTAGACACAGGAAGCAATATCACAAAGAATCCCAAAGCAGGCACATTATTGCAGTTCCTCCACAAGTCTGTCTTCCAGCAAGCTTGCAGAGCCAGTCTCTCCTCAGCTCGCATTCTGCTGAGTCATGTTTACTGTCCCCCTCCGAAAGGTTCCCCAAGTAAAGGCAAGAGGTTGCCGACTGCAGGGACATGTGGCACGCAAGCTAGTGAAGTGAGAGGCATAGCACACACCTGCTTTCTGGCTGTGGCGGCCCATCTTGACTGTGCCATGCCACAAGTTAGCATTTTGGATGAGCAATTGCCGTTCTGTTGTTTTCTTCTCAACACATGGTGTTCAAAAACAGTTAAAAGAAAACTGTACCCATTTGCTCATCCCAGAAATCTAAAATCTCAAAGATGCATGCCAAATTAATTTTCACATAATATTTTCCAAGCTTTTTTCTCTGCGTTGAGAAATGATATTTCACTTTTTGAACTCTCTGTTCCTGGCCTGAGGTAAATGGGTGCAGTTTCTCTTTAAATGGCATTAAAGATATCAAAGCAGGATTATATCTGTCACTGTCTTTTTTTTTTTTTCTAATGGAATCAAAATCCTTCAGGGAGTGTCCCAAATCCACATTAATGTCTTTGAGTGCTAATGTTTCCACTGGGACTTTTACATTAGCAAAATATAAGTGTGTGGTTTTCCCCCCTTTCTGTGCTGTCTGTACCAGAAAAAGACAAGTACACATCCCTCATTCGCCACAGCCCTCAGCTAGCCCATGGGAGGTGGTGGAGATGACTGGGGGGCTGGTTGCTATTCCTTCCTCTGTTACCCTCCCCCTCCCTAGTGCAGGTTGCAGGAAAGGTTACTAGTAGTGACCACTCTCTCCAATACGGTGACTCCGTGGATTCCAACTGTGAATGTTATCAAAAAAGCTGACTGCATCACCACCAATCCCTCTTACATCTCTTCTGATTGTAGAAACATTGTACAAATACCCAAGGTCATGGGACATGGCTGGTAACATTTTGATCATTGAAATTGGGATATCAGTCATGTGTCATTTTGATTGCTGGATGGCATAATTCTTGTCTATCTCAGTCACTTTTTCTTGTCCCTTTAGCTAAACAGTTGGAGTGACATCTTGCCAAATCCTGATCATCAAGTGTCAGTAGATAATGGTAAATAATAGGCTGTAACATTTTAATAATCAATAGCTCTCCACATTTAATCTTAGAATAAACCTTTTACTTGCATTTGAATATGTTCTGAAAATTATAATATTCCCTTTTATTTGTTTGTTTTGTTTTTTGGAGCCAGGATTTCAGTGTGTATCCCAGGCTGGCCTTTAACTTACTGTATATATAGCCTAGGGTGTAGCCTCAAACCCACCTCAGCCTCCTGAGTGCTGGGATTAGAGGCATGCACCTCCACACCCAGCTATAGTATTTCGTGGGTAATTGTTTTCATCTGTGGTAGAGAAAAGGCTGAAAAGTTGTGTAGGTGCAGCCTCCATCCCCTGTCATCACCCTCTTACAGGACCATCCTGCCCATAGAGGGCTCTTCTCTGGAGCTGAGGGAGGAAGACACTGTTCCATCTTGGTTGCTGGGAATTGCTGTGCTTTCTCATCTTCTCTCTTGTTGAAGCACACTGGGAAACTAGTCCTTCCTTGGTCCCTCTTCCTGTCCTTCCTCTTCTTCTATCTCCTTTTGGACTTTGTATTTTCGTATCTCTCTTTTTTTTTTTAAACCAGGCATGGAACTAAGGGGGGTTTGAACACAGGGTTTTGGTACATGTGTTGTGGTCCGAGGTCAACCACCCCTCAAAAGGACAGAGGACACAGGCGATAATGCAAGTCACAGAGTGAGGTTTATTTCCAGCCAGCTGGGGTACATGAACTGCTGGTCGTAGTGGGAGTCATGCACACCGGTAGCAACTTTTTTTCCAACATATATACAGTTTGAGCCAGCGGGCTTCTATCATGGCAAATCACAGAACATGGCGGGAAATTCATAAAATATTCTTTTAAAATGATTTGTGCAGTGCATAGGGGCTGGGGTCCTCTAAAGTGATTGGTTCCCGATTGCTTCACCTGTGAACTTTGAGCCACAGACCTATACATCCTGACTGGTCACTTATTACCTGTCTGATGGCATTCTTTGGCAAGAGACCTTCTGGCTACATCCTGGTGGTCATGTATACATTCCAGGAGCCTAATCTCTACCAGAATGGAGTTTCCTTTACATTCTGGGGATTTAATCTTTAGCAAACATCTTATCTTTAGCGCCCTCCTGTCCCTCCATCCTATATTTATCAGAGATGAGTCAGTTTTAGTTCCTGTTCCCAGAAGAGGCCTGGATTGGGAGGAAACTGCCTTTGCAGTCAAATATTTTCATTAAAGCCCCTCTACACATGGAAGAGAGGGAGCTCTGAATGTCCCATCCCACCACTAGGAAGGAAAACCAGTGTTATTTTAGATGACTTTTCTCTGAATCTAGGCCTTCATGTATGGAGGAAAACTTAAGGTTGTTAGTCCCAATCCAGCTCCCTAGATACTTTCTGGACTTCACAAAAGACAAGGTAAGTCAAGAAAGTAAGAATGTGAACCTTCAATAAAGATGTAGCATACTCTGTGCTTACCTTTAAATATGTTTGAGGCTAAGTACCTGTTTTCCAGTAATTAATGGCTGGGTCAGATTTTTGTGGGGATGGTGTAATTTTTCTGGTGTTGAAAGACTTTGGAGGAGTTGGTTTGTTTTTGTTTTTGTTTTTGCTTATTCATTTAAGCATTGATTGCATTATAACTGCAAATGTCTGGTAAATTGTCATATGTAACTGAAAAAAATATCCCTTTGAACATGAGTCATTTAAATTTTTTACATTAATATTCTGTTTCTTGGGTAGGCTCAACCATAGCACATTCATGCCAGCAGATTAAAATGTTAAGATGGCAGAGAATGTGCACTTACATGTATTAACTTCTGCACATAATTTAGCATTGTATAGTAGATGTTCACTTAAAAGACTGTCAGCCACATTCATAATTTTTCATCTTTGGGTTTCCTTTTTATTCTACTTGGGCCAAAAAACATAGGCTGTATAGCTGAGCCAACTTTGATAAAAGTATGAGTGGAACAAATCACTCTCTAGCTTTGTAAGTGTGATCAGAGCATACAGTCGCCATGTCTGAAATCGTCATTGCTGATCTGGAAGGTGTTTTGTGAGGATGAGATGAGATCATATGTATGGAGACCCATAGTGTCTAAAACATGGTTGGTATTCACATGCTGTCTCCCTTCTTCCCTTGAAGGGAAATATGTGGGTTCCACAGTAATTTATTTGGTCATAAACTTACTGATAACAGTTTTTCTCAATAACTAGATTACCTGAGTTAATGATATTCTTTAGATGTAAGCCACTGAAGTTTTGTTTATTAGAAAGAAAATCATTGTTCTCTGCCATATTCTACTATATAAATGAGAACAATTTGACTTGGAGACATAACTCAGCCAGGTTCCTGCTTTATTCTCACCCTTGACCTAAATTCTCTGGGCAAGGGAACAGCAAAGTCCCAGAGAGCTGTGTTTGGAGCTCCTGGGTAAGTGCAGTGGATCTAGGGTCAGTTCAGAAGTCCATCCAAGTGCAAAGAACAGCTGAAAACAATGACTCAATCTTTAGATTTGGGGTTCCAGAGACATTCCAGATTATTCCCAGTGTCTAACTAAAATATAAGGTATGGTTTGTGCTTTCTCTCATTAGTAAAAGAAACAAGTAGGATTTGTATTGATCCAGTGGGAGTGAACTCTCTTGTTTGAGGTAGTTACATTGCAGAGATAAAACAAATATATTGTAAACTCTGAAACAGAACAAACTAATCATGCACTTTTGCTTTCATAATACTTGTTCAAGTTGGAGTTCAATAAATGTTTGTTGAATGAACCAATTTATTTAGTCAATAGTTCTTGAGTATAGAACAGGTTACTGTTTTTACTGCCCTGAAATGTACTTTGTTTTGTTTTGATTTTGCAGTACTAAAGATTGAACTCAGGCACACTACCACTGAGCCACATTTCTGCCCAGAAATATATATATTTTAAAATTTTATATATTTTATATATATTTTATATTATATATATATTATATATATTTTAAAAATATATATATTTTATTTATTCATTTTCAAGCAGAGAGAGAGAGAGAGAGAGAGAGAGAGAGAGAGAACCAGGGCCACCACCTTGTGGGTCTGGCTTATGTGGGTCCTGGGGAATTGAACCCAGGGCCTTACGCCAGAGGCAAGTGCCTTAACCGCTGAGCCATCTCTCCAGCCCCAGAAATATATTTTATACATACATACCTGTAGATCTCTTTCTCTCTCTAAATTTGTGTGTGTGTGTGTGTGTGTGTGTGTGTGTGTTGTTCAAATGAGAGGTCTTCAGAAACTCAAAATATTGTTTAAATAAGAGGCTGTAAGGACTCAAGCCTATTGGATCTCTGATAACCCCAAATCTCTCTGTAAATTCATTAGGGCTAAAATCACCAGCTACATAATAACTTCTGACCATCAACAAGTCCTCAGTTTCCTCATTTACAGAATGAATAAGTGATCACTAGATTTGGAACCCTTTCATCTCCAGAATCCTCTAGTGAGAAATGGCATGCATTTTGAGTAGTATGCTGTTGTTTAAACTTGGTGTGAGTTCCCCCTACTGTGAGGGTCACAAATGAAATCTGCAAAGGGTTTGGGAACTGGCACTTACTTTTGAAACTCATTATGGGCACCTTTGTAAGAGGTGTCTTTTTACTTCCTGGTCAGCCTGACCCAGGGAAGTGTTTCCTGTACTGTCTTTCCACAAAGAGACTGCTCTGGGCTGGGTCAGGGCACATGGGGGAAGAAAGGCTGCTAGCCCCAGTCCAGCTCCGTAGATACTTTCTGGACTCAAAGGCAGGGCTAGATTTTGAAGACAGTGGGCTTTAGTCACCTCACCATCTCCAGAGTCACTCCTTTCTAGTAGGTTACCTTTCCCCTTGTAATATCTGCATTTTTAATGCTGTGTCTGATGGAGCCTGATTGTCCCTATCATGAAAAGGTTTTCATGTCATTAATATGCTGATTTGGTTCAGGAAATAGAGAGTAAACTGCCAGAATGGTTCAGTGTTGGGAGTGGCTCCTTTTTCTCTTTTTATGAGGAGAAAAAGACCCTAAATTGTGCCTTTTGGATTGTCTTGTTCTCTTTTTACATTTGAATTTCAAAACCCTCTTTAAAGGAACAGCTCTCAAGGTTTCCATTTCAACAGCTGCCTTTGGGCATGTGTGCCCCTCCCCCAAGCCAGATGACTTTATGGCTGTGGGCAACTCTTCCTTTTGGCTTTTTGTGAATATGCTGTGTCCTGATGCATTTGGAGTCACTTTGGCATCCAAACAATAAAAGGTCCCCTTGCTGGTGCTTGATTACCAAATGAGCACTCTGCCTCCATTGCATTCCCTCCTTCCAACTGCTCTCCATATTCTTGAAGGAAAGCAAAGTCGTGCATTTAATGTCTTACATGATAAAATTTGATAAATACTCAAGCATTAGATTTTGATGAGTGCTAAGGGGAAGGCTCAGAAAACAAGCACCCAATCTCATTTTGAAGAATATTTACAGTATAAATGGACAGCCCTTGGGGGAAGCCACGTCTCCCACGTGTGAACGAAAGAATAACGGAGGTGTTGCCTCCTCTGCTCTGCGTCAGGACCTCCTCCTCTCTGGGCTGCATAGCAGTCCTGCTCTGGCTTAATTAATCCATTAAGGTCTTTCTTAACCCTAGTCGGTAATGATCGAGGGGCTCACCGGAGCCATCTAGAAGGGGGGAAATTAGATGGATAATGATTTTTGTGCTGATGATGTGTTCTGTCTTTTTATATAGTTGATCCCATGAGGGACATATTTCTTTGGTGTATTCCTGCTGATGTTCTCAAGACAGATATATTACAGAGAAATGAATCAGGCTAGGAGACTTTGCTGATGTCTCATTCTTATTGTGTAAATTTAGTGCTTTAACACCAAAGCTATTTTAAAAAAAAATATTTTCATCCATACAATGTTAAACAAATTGGTAAGTGAAATTTGAGAAACTCTTATTTCAGTATTATTGTTATTGCACTCAGATGTCATTATGGAATATTTATGTTAATAGCCTTCTTCTGCTTGCTCCCTCTTCCATGAGTAAGAAAACTGTTTAAGAGGATTGTTCTTCAAGACAATTCAACAGGTGTTCACCGATACCTAAAATGTGCATAACAGTTGACAATTTTGGAAAATTAGGAGGCTTAAATGGCTTTATACAATTTAAAGTATTTCAACAGGACAGTTTTTGTTTATTTTAAATATAAACTGAAATTGAGACTTAAAGTTGTTAGTAATAATTACTCTGTATCAGTGTAATTTGTAAGCAACTCAAATATACAATTAAGGTACAAGATCTTTTTTAAATTACGTGGTAAGGCAAATAGAATGGTTCTTACCTTGGCTTACAGAGCAAGAAAAACCAGCAGTAATCATGGAACTTTCTCTACATAAGTGTGATTTGAGTCATGATTCTAATATAGGAAAGGTGTTCTTCATTGTATGAGGAATTATTCCGTAGGTGTCCACTTACATGGGAAAAGTTCAGAGATGGAGAGAGAAGGCTCAAGTCAGCAATGATTTGTTTATTGAATGAAGGTGGGCCCACAGGCGCTAGCTGATGATAGGGTAGAGGAACAAACAAGCCTGGAGGGGGCTTTCAGAGCAAGGAGACTGCAATTCACAACTGATCTGACAGAATAGAAATCCATGGAGGGCTCCAGGAAAAATGATGACAGGAGCACCATCAAGAAGATGTTCAAGGTGGGAAAAGGCATTGTTCAATAAAGATCATTCTAAGACAATTTCTAGATTTCATAGTGAGCTATATTAAGAGAAGTAATATATTTTTAAATGTAAACAAACCTTCAGCAGAAGATTGGGTCATTGGATGGGACATGGACTGTAAGTATACATAATTTAACCAGCAGAATGATATAGAAGGAAAGACAAAAAACTCCTTATTATATGGATTTTGAGATACCTGCAAAACATGTAGTCAAGGCTATTTGGAGAAGGAAGTGTTAATGAAGTTGATTTAGTTGACTATTTGCATGGTAGGCTATGAGAAGAGATGAAGGAATGAGTGAACCTCTCAAGTAGTTGGATCTAAGAATAGACTTATGGCTCTAAGGTGGTGCTATAAGCGAGATGCCAAAGGAAATATTGAGGAGATAATTGAAAGGAGGTTAAACCCAAAATTTAAGATGAAGAAGCCAAAGACAGTGAAAGAAGCCATTTCAAAAAACTTAAGGGAGGAAATGATATAACAAAAACAGGCTAGAAGGAAATTTCAAGGTCAACACTATCTCCCAAATTGTGTGCATGGGAGGAAAAGAAGCCTAAGTTAGAAAAGCAGAACCCTTGGCCAGAAAGTAGAGTTAACTTTCAGAAGAAGTTGGGAGTAGGCTAGGAGCCTTTCATCTGAGCCTACTGCACCTTCCTACCTCAGTGAAGGACTCCAGAGACACCCCCCCATCTCCTGAGTGAATCAAAGAACAACTGTGGAGGGGTCTGTGCTGTCAACAACTAGAAGTGGTTGTGTGCCTTCTCTAGACCCCCCCCCCCCAGTGAAGCAAGGTGTGAAGTGCATGGCACAGAAATTCACTGTGCTTGTCCTTATGACTACCTGTCTCTCTGCATCTTTTCCATTGCTGAGACTAAAGAAGCAGTAATAAAATCTGTACCACTATGTCGCCATGGATAGGATGTTAGCAGAATAATGATGGTTTTGAGTGATTCAGATATCTTTATTACTTGCCTAGTATCACAGAAACATATAAGAGAACACCCAGAAACATACAGCTATACAGTGTTGTAATTGTTGCAAGTTGGTCCTTAGTATAAAGAAAAAAATTCTAAGGGTGAATGTTGAGTAAAAATAATTGAAATTGAACCTAGACTTATTTGAGCTTAAAAAAGAAGAAAGAAAGAAAGAAAAGAAAAGAAAAGAAAAGAAAAGAAAAGAAAAGAAAAGAAAAGAAAAGAAAAGAAAAGAAAAGAAAAGAAAAGAAAAGAAAAGAAAAGAAAAGAAGAAAGAAATTGAAGAATCTGTCACTCTAGCCTAAACTGAGATCCTGGTTTGCTTTGGACCTTGACTGGCTTTCTTCAGTACCACAATGCTAGGATTTTGCCCATGCTGTGGTCTAGAAAATGTGCCATGCATTGCTTGCTAACTGTCAGTACATTGGCTCTTTGCTTCAGGAAGACCTCCTAGGTTTGCCTGGTAAGAGCTACATACTCAAGCCTACACTAACTGCAACTGTAAGCTCTTGCAGGGTATAGGGGAGATTCTGTGTAATTGTGACATGTTGAAGGGGGCTCCCCTGCATAATGTGATCCCTGTCTTTAGGAATAGAGCTTTGCTTCCATGTTAATACATTCTGGAAATTGCTCAAGAGGCAGCTTTGGCATTAGAATAGCAACTTTCAAAGCAGTGAACGTCAGCATTTCTATTTCTCCTTCTTCTTGGCGTGCATTACATGAAGTTGGAAGGACTAATTGGCTAAATGAAGGGACTCAGTGTCGCAGAGTTGAAATCCTGGCATGTAAATGGAGAGGTGGGGAGAGACTTAGCATGCATATCTATATGGCCTCCCTTTGTGAATTATCATAATAGAAACGGTTCTGCCCCTTCTCTAGTTTCCCTGCGAGATGAGTTGGGGTGTGAAGTGCATGGCACAGAAATTCACCATGCTTTGTATCTGTGATTACTTGTCTCTGTCTGCTTCTTTTCTGCTCCTAAATTGCATGTTTACCTAAGGTTGCTGAATAATACATTGTTTTAAAAGATGTGTCCCTGAATTAAGGTTTTTATATGACAATTAGAATATGGCTGCATTCTGCTGGCTACTGTAAAAAAAAAAATCAGTAAATGGCATTTTCAAAGGCAAACAGGCAGTTTTCTTGTTTTATAGAAGGTAGATCTGCTTCCTTGACCCCTGCCAAACATTTAGCAAGACCAGAGAGTTAATATGAGACCAGAGAGTTAATATGAGATTGGCTCCCTGTGACAATAGCCAGCTTAGCATGTGACATGTGCCAATTATGGTATCTCATGTGTGCTTTCTGTGAGTAGTCCATTTTGAGCTTCTGTGGAAAGTCAAAGTCTAGAACTCATGTGGTTCACTAGTCCGGTCCTCTGAGGACTTGACTTAAATTGCCACAAAACTTACAATGGAGCATCATGGTATTTCATATGATCTTTGTCTTCTGAAATATGTCATAAAATTATTACATTTATTATTATTATGATGATGATGATGATGTTAAAATTTTTGGTCTGATATCTGAGTTAAGCATAAGGAACATCTAATAACACATCTTCATTCTGATGACCATTATCCTATTGGGCTTGGCTCTGAACTTTAAGCTTTTTCCTTTTATTTTGGTTTTTTGAGGTAGGGTCTCGCTCTAGCCCAGAATGACCTGGAATTCACTATGTAGTCTCTCAGGCTGGCCTCTAACTCGAAATTACAGCAATCCTCCTACCTCTGCCTCTTGAGTGCTGGGACTAAAGGTGTGTGCCACCACACCCGGCCATGTTTTTGAATTATGGAACTTTGAATCCCAAAGCTGATATTAAAAGGGGAGTGGATTTAAGATGAACACTCTTAATTTTTAGCATCATTTTCTTTTTAAAGAATATTTCATGTCTAGAGATGTTTATGAGAGCTAAGCCAAATACACTAGAGTCCACAGTATAAATTCTTACAGAATAAATACTTGTTACTGGTCATTCTCAAAATAATTAGAACTTGCTAGGTGCCACTGTATGAAACTTTAGGACCAAAGAGTGTTCTGTAGAAGTGTGAAAGAAGGACTTAGGGATTCAACAGAAAGCTAAATGAACCTTAAACACTACTTAAACCAAATTTGAAAAACATCAGATTTGATTTAAAACTCCAATACTAAAATGTTGCCCTTTGACCATGGGGAGATAGGATTTGCCTAGGGAAGAACTTGGGTATGATTAAGCCATAACCGCCAAATGACGGACAATGTCATTACCACGTCACATTCTATCCAAGAGGGGTGAAGTGCATTTTCACTGTGCTCGGTCATTGATTGTACTTCTATCAAGGTGAAAGACACTGGGCCAAAATATGTCACACCACCTTTCCAGCGGTTTATGACATCATTTCATCATTTCAATGGTAAATAAGTATGAATATACAGACATAATTCTCCCGAAATAAAACCTGGAAAAGGGTAAGGCTCTGGAATGTCTAGTGCCTTGCTGCAGAAACAGAACCAGAGCTGTGTTCCGTGACTAGGAGCTACAATTATTTTTAGGACCAAGATATGTTGAGTTTGGTTTTAATACATTTTAGAGTCTGGGGGGAAAAATCTTACAAAATGTTGATTATATCCTGTTTTCTAGAAAGGGAGTTATAAATGAGGGTAGAATATGTTTGCTCTTATAATTACCAGAAAATTTATATTCCATGACAAAAATCACATAAGATGAGTAATGTCAGCTAGCAGCATATTCATAAAGTGAACCATGTTGGTGTGTGTCCCTCAAACATCAGACTTAAAATGGCTTTTGCAGAGCTCTTCTGGATTATTACCTAAGGTCCTGCTTCACAGCCACAAGGTGAGACACTGAAGAAGTGGCCCTCTGTTGTCTAGAAGCTGCTACCTCATCAGCCCTGCACCCTTAACAAGAGACACTGTCACTGCTCGTGAGACCAGAAGGAAAGTCCTGTTCTGCATAAGATGCAGTGGGCTAAGGGAAATGTTTTCAGACTGTCATTTCTCTTCACTCCCCTGCCGTTATGCCTGAGGGAGACAGAGAGCTGATTAGGGCTAGCCAGGGCCTGCAGAGGAAGCTGTGGGACAGAGCTGAGCTCACATTCAGCCCATGCCTTGCTGCAGGGTGAGCTTCCAGTTCATTCTGTGAGAGAGTGCACCAGTATATGGCCCAAAACAAAGAAGGTGGGGGAGGGGAGAAACAGGCTTTTCCTGGAGAAAATATCATAACCCCAACCACAAAGAGTTAAAAAAAAAAAAAGCTCTAGTTTTAAAAGGACTCCAATGTCTTATTTGTTCCCTTCCCCAGGAAATTAGCATTCAGAAAGTTCTGTTTCTGAATATGTCCTGATGTGTGTCTAGATCAAGAGTGAATCTTTATGGCTGGGTTATAAACCATCATAATAGTCAGGGGTTAAAATGGAATGCCTTCAAAAGATAACCTAGACCTACTGCAGGCTTGAAACTCTATTAGCCCAGCTATTAAAACCAGGAGGACAAACTGTTTCTTCCCTGGATACAAAAGCTGTTAGGCTACGGCCTGACCCAGTACAAAAGTTTTCTGAATCTCTCTCCACTTTACAAAACGCCGGCTCATTGCTGCCTTCTGCACTGAAGCTGTTTACAGCTCTGTGCTAAGTGGAAAGTTCAAATCAATTATTGTCCATTAGAGTTTAGGTATAACTGATGAAATATCCCCAGAGGAGTATTGTAAATGTATCAAGACGTCCTTCCCCATTATAGAAATGGGGACGCATAGTGAATTACTTACCTTCTCTCCTACCCTTAATGCCTCTGAAAGGCTACTGGGCAGACAGAGCTCATCTTGTCTTGCTAGGGTTTCAAGTGAGGACTTCACCATTTGGTGAACATATGTCGTGAGCTGGCAAAAAGTCTAGACTTCAACTTACCTTCTACTCTTACTAAACTCTCCTGTGAATATGAAGGCTTATGAAACAAAAAGGGAAAGCAATAAAAATTGATCAAAACTAAAACTCATATTGGGGGGAAGGACAGTGACAAAGAGGGGATTGTGGGGCAGCATAAGTTCTGCCCTTGATCATGAATGGGCCAGGCACATGAAGCATTTGCTAGGTGAGAATTTTTGGGCCATATAATTAAAGTCCATGCATTTGTTCTTTTGACATAATTCGGTAAAAAAAATGCAAACCAAAAAATAAAATAAGCAAAATTTAAAAACTGAAACTCAGAGGTTTCCTGACAGAGAAGTTCTTTAGAAATGGTAAGTTTCTTGTTAATAACCGAAGTGAGGAAAGCTTTGAGTGAATTTTTAGCAAGTACCAATGAGATTAGATACTGGGCAAGTAACCTGTGCCAGGATATTCTTTCCTCATCCTGGTTCTTTGTGTCAATGCAGCAGCACAGAAAGGGAGAGGCGTTCACTGCTCAACTGTGAGGAGAGAGCTCTGCTTTCCCAGAACCTGTTGTTCAGACACCAAGTCCAACAGTGACTGTACAGGCCATAAGCAGGAGGAAAACAAATGACTGTTTGCAATCTACTATAACAGCACTTCCTTTGGAAGTTGACTTGGCTTATTCCCTTTCCTAGTTGTGCCTCAGAACAATCTGTGTGCCTGCAGAGCCTAAGGCTGAAATGCACATGGACTCAGCTTGTCATAGGAAAAGTGGGGTATTATTCTTTATAGTGCTATGGTTTTTCACAAATGAGAGGCATGACAGAGAAAGGTCAAGGAGACATTGGTCTCCTGTGTCAATCCTTCCTTCCTCCATGTGCACAGGTGACGAGATACCAAGTTACTCAAAGATGGTCCAGTTCAGCTCCCATGGCTACCCTGTGGGGAAGCAGCAGGACACAGTTCCGCCAGCTGCCAGTCATAATAGAGATAGGACATACCTTTCCAATGCAACTCTGATGGCAGCTCTGTTCATGGTGCTAAGGAAGAGATTAGCTGTTTCCTCCCTTCGGGCCCCTACTGCTTACCCCTGACCTGTCCTGTCCACGTGCTGCACAGTAAATCTGGTTGAGATGAAAACAAAGCTTCCAGGATATTTATCAGGTCATATTTCTTCCAGATCTCTTGGGTAATTAGAGATTATATATTGGTTTATGTACTATTATCTAAATTGCTATATTAGTGTCATTGATAGAAGCCAAAAGTCCTCTAGAATCTACCTTCGATTGTTAAACCATTACCTCTTTACCAGCCCATAGGCTCGGAAGACTATTACTTTCTCTAGGTGAGCTAATTGAGCAATACCCACAACAATTTCTCCTCCTTTGGACGTATAGCTATGTACACATCACCAGCAGCATCTAATAATTTGTGACACTTTAAAAAATAGTCAATTCTTTCTGAAAATTTGTAGTAATAGTCATGGGGTTGTAACATTCAACAAGCATAATAAGATATATTTTTCTTCATTTAAGCTTCATTTATTCTACCATGTATATCTATCAGTTATTTGGGCAATCCAGATTATAGAGTAACTTCCTCTTGGTATTTTAGGAAAATTATTTCACATGCTAAGTATGAAGCTAAAAATAATGATTGAAGTCTAAATCTTTTAAAATAATTAACATTACACAAAGCAAACAGCCTTCCCATTTGTCCTGTCTTAACAATAGAAGCTGACAAGCTCTACTGGGGAGATGGGACCACTGGAATATATATATGTATGTATATATATATATATATATATATATATATATATATCTAAAAAAATAGCATAAATGGGGCAGCATTAAATATCACAATGCAAGTTTAAACTTACTTCCCTACTCCCTTACTGTAAAAGGGCATTTATTCAGCCTTGTCTCCAAGCAGCTTCACTGAAGCTATTTGCCTGCTCTCTTCTGAGTTTCAGCCAGCACACCCATAGGTCACTAATATGCTTCTTAGATTTAAAGAGCAGTACTGATGTTCAAGTTTCTTTTCACCGTTATTTGTGTTCCAAATTATCTTACTGTGTCTGTATGAAAATTCCATGTATTTCAAGGCAGTACGGTTTCTTTTTACATTTCCAGGGAGCTGGTGTTTTCAATGTCATGTGAGGACAACATTACACAACGGGTCTTTGGCAGGGATACACAGAAATGAATACCGTGTGCGAACAAACATTAAATAGCAGTCTTAATTACAGAGTTTGACTCTGTTGTTTTTAATGCCCTTCAATTTTATAATCTGATGGAAAATGCATCAACACAGCTATTTTCTTTCTACCCTAAATGATTAAGGATTGATATACCCCAAACCATAGTAGCTTGGGAGATGGCTGATCAGGTAGGTCTTACATTTTATCCACTAGAGGGCAGTAGGGATACACATCCACGCCAACCAATATGTGCAACATATGGTCGATGTGGAAACATAGTAGCCATAGCTTTCATGTGTACGAAAAATTCCCATTACAGTGTTGCTTCACTTATAATTATATTGAAAGTAAACACTAATTCACAGACGGGCTACGCATATTTTATTTCAACATACCGCATTAGTGTTTTCTCTATTCTAGTTTAAAATGCCCTGAGTAGTGAAACTTCTACTACTTCCCTTGGGAAACTGTATCAAAATCCACATGTTTTAAGCTGCCTTTTTTTAATATACTAGAAATTTATTAGTCTTCCTTCAAGTTCATGTATAACTCTATTGTGTATCCATTTTCACTTACCATAAGACTAGTTCCATTTTGGAAAACCAATGTTTAATTGAGTATCTATTGTGTGTAAGACATCACTAAGTGATACTCGAGCTGAATGGATTTGCATGACTCATAGAGTTAGAAGAGAAGTCTTCCAAATCAAACATCAGAAAAAGATGTTGGTCTCAGTTCTAAAATGAGTGACATTCATAAAGATGTCCTAACTCAAGAAAATGTTGACTTGCACTTAGATTTCTGTATTGAAATTCAAAGAGCATTAGAAATGCATGTAGTATCAGATATCAGTTAAAGGTCTGTGAAGTCTGCAGCTGGCATGGCCATGAATTCGTGCCAAGCAAGTGACCTGGACACTTGCTATTGAAGGTTGATCAGTCAGCTGATAGTCAGACTAGCTTAGAAACTTCAGAACTCTCACCAGGACTCTTTATACCTATTTATAAAGGAGAGAATACGAATTTGTGAAGCTCTCCAACAGTGTTCCATTATCTGTTTTCTGTCATTAGCTTATTAAGTCCACACCTACTACATGTACTTGCTGATGGGAAAGAAATCCAAGATCATGTACAATACTTTGGTTTGCATCACCAGCCTTTGACGCGTACTTTGATTATTAAGTATCTGAGAGGAAGGATGGAAAAGATCCAAGCCAAGAAAGTTCCTTTAAGGCTAGAACTCACAATTACACAGTTGATTTTTTAAGTCCTTTTTCCCATTACATTAGAGACATCACAAGATATTTTGTTGCTGTTTTTATTTTGGGTCTATTCCTCTAAAAGGACTTCCTTAAGGCTTTCCCGAACACCAAGGGCAATCCTTAGAAAGATTTGCAAACAAGGGTTTTTCAGCCTCAAAGAGCAAACTTGAACACTGCAAATTTCTAGAAATGATACTGATTTTCTTTACTCTATTGCACCCTTTGGGCCCCTATAAAGAGTAACCTCTTCTTCAGAGTCTTTGAAATGAAGTTTTTCTTTCTGCCAATTAGAACAAGGATGTGGCTTCAAGGCTTTCTTTAGGAAGAATGTAGAGAAGGAGAGGGAATCTTCATGGGAATTACACCATGCAATACTCCAGACTTTCTATCACGAGCAAAGCTTATGTTGAAAATTTGTGTCACCTGTAATGAAATCCACACGGGTATTTTATATGGACGTAATTAAGTACAAATGTGCAACAGCCATTTTGTGTTTTTGTTTGTTTCAAAATACCAGAGGTGATTAGGCCATATTATGAACTAATTACTTACTTAATTTATTTAAGCTGAAATGAGTTTTTGAGTTATACAAGGGCCCAAAACACGAACTCATTAATCCATTCTGCACATCACTGAAAAGAACAAAACAAAGAAGTCACCGTCTTTATTTCATTATGTTACACACCAACATTTGAGCACTGATGAGGACCCAAGTGGTCACAGCATCTGTACTTGGACAAATGTCCCCCCTCCTCTAGTTCTTCCAGTGATGTGCTGAAACTCAGAATGAATTACCAAAGGTAATAAAATTGCATCTTTTTTAGTACATTTTCCTATGGAAAGTTTAAACGACTCTTCAAACTTATTTGCCAATGGTAAATAAATAACCTATAAAACTCAATATTTTCATAAATTTGGAAGTAAACCACAGTCATTCCTGGGCTGGAGACTCTGTACAGCAGGTTTCAAACCAGGCATATTTTGGTATTTTGATGGTTGAGTTATAACCCCTGAAAAGAGGGATTGATTGTGCGCAGTGGGGACAGCTGCCCGTGGATCTACAACCAACCTACTAAAATAAAACCAGTGTTTACTTGTCACTACTGACCAGGAAACGGGAGACTCAGTAAGTCTGTTTTGCAGGCCATGAGAGGAGCTCTGTCAGCACTGTAGGATCACTTTGGCCAGATGCTAGAAAAGGAGAGAAGTGGAAAAAACAATAGTCACAAAGCCCCAGATGTTAGAAGCAAATTTAAAATGTCATGGGACATCTATGACATTTCTTCTCAATTTCTTAAGGTCTTATTAAGGAATTCAAATTCAGGTTGTCTGACACAGTGACCAGAAAGTTGGCTTTAATAAGCAATCAGTAGTTTCCATCTTTCCTGTTCCTTTACCAAACGATGGTGATTGTGTGATTACCATATCCAAAGGCTCTGCTCAGCTGTTCCACAGAGGTTGTGGCTCAAGCTGTAGTATGAGTTACCTCATGGGTTCCCACCCTGCTAGGAATTGGGGAGACTTCAGTAGAAGCAAACTTCTTTTTATCCCATGTGAAAAGTAGAAAAACTCTGTATCCTCATACCCCAGCTAAATGGTGTGAGGACTTGATGAGCTGGTTATACAGTCATCATAAACTCTAGGAATTTATTCAGGATCGATATGTCTTGGGAAGAGGGCTCTAGGAAGAACACTCTGAGCTCCTGTAAGAAATACCAATGGTCACAAGCTTGTAGCACCACTAGTTGTAACAATGTCAAGGTTACACACACTGGTGATACCCATGCTTGGAATTATTTTGCCCAGGGGCTTAGATGCCTTAGCACTAAGCTCCATGTTCTTTTTTGGCAACTGTCTGGTTTAACCTAAATTAGAACATTCAACTGAGAAGTAAAGATTTCTTTTTATCCCAAGACATTCAGTCATTGAATAAATATTTACTAAGCAGGTAGTAAGTGCACAGCACTATACTAGGCCATCTGACTTTGGAGACTGAAGCTGTCACGTTAACCACATTAAACCTGCTGGGCAAGAAGCGCAGTCACAGAGTTCTATTTGAAAAGATTTCTTGACTGTAAGAGTAGGGGATTTAGAACTGGCCCGTTTTCCATTTTGCTCTACACTGCACATCTCATTCACATTGAGAGCAAGAAGCAGAGCTCAAAGCTGCAGGTTCCACTCTGGGCTGTGTTCTAGCAAAATCTGCCTCTTTATCCAGATTTCTCCTTGGGTCTACATAATCACCTCTGACATATCTCTCATCCTCATTCCTCTTTGGCACTGGTCAGTTCCTTTAAGCAATGACAGTATTGCCAGGTTTGGTAATAGCACATGCCCAGGCCTTGTTTGCAGTGACTGTCACATTGGTGTTGAGGGAATGTTAGCCTTTACATGGGATGTGTTCTTAAATAATAAAAGTATTTCTGCCAAGAGAAATAATACAGTTCTTTCTTAGTAACCTCAAACCATATCCTTTCATTGGCCAGGGATGGCACAAAATGAGTGCTCCATGTCCAACGGAACATCTGGGAAAGCTGGAAGATTCTAGAGTTATAGAAACCTGCTACTTATGGGGCTAAAACCTGAAGAAGAGAGGAGGAGAAAAAATATGCAGAGGGAAAAAGGAGACCTTGGAGAAAGATTTATAGATGACTTTATTATTAATTGAATTTCTGAAAATATAAGTAGATTCTACTATAAACATAGCCAATAATTCTGAATCCTTAAAAAATTGCCATTGCTATTTTATAAAAATAGAAATTAAGATACAGACTTCCAGTAACATATTCAGCATCACAAAAGATCTTGAAAGTCTTGCTGTTTTGATATGAGGAGCAGAAAGCTTCTAAAACAGACTGTCATGGCCCCCAGGTCAGCAACATTCTTAAAGCAGAGTCTCCTAGGACTGAATTTACGCTTGCTTCAAAATATAATTGTTATAGAACCACTAGAATTGAAGCACTCGGCATCAGGGAGAGGAAAGTCTGGATTTTTCTCTTATTCTTCTCATACAGTTTCTCTCCACACTGATATTTCTCATCTTCCATCTTGGTAACCCATTCAATGTTTGAATCACTAGCACAAGACATGGAGTCTAAGATATGTGTTAGCTTTTGTCCAAATACACAAGTGTAGGTTAGGAAAGCTAAGAATGGCCACAATAGTTAGGAAGAGAAGGATGCTATCAAAGTTACTAACCATATGCCCTTTACCTTTTTTGAATCAGCTAGCTTCTTCTGTTTCTTCTTAATAAGAACTAGTGATACCTTTAATCTAAAGATATATATGTGCACAGGGAAAACTAAGTCCAAGACTTCAAAGAGCTTTGAAAGATTACACTAGCCATCTCTAACTGGGCAAAAGAGCAACAGCACAGTAGCAGAGTTTTTAAGCAGACACTCTTGAGTGCAACTCCCAAGTCTGCTATTTTTCAGCTGTGTGGTCTTTGTTAATTTGTTTTCCCTCTCTTCACTTCCGGGATCCTTCGTTGTTCACCTGTATCATGTACTTAATTACTACAGAGAAAGAATGTTGTGACATGCCTTAGATCATATGACATGTAAGTTTAAGAATTTGCAGAACTTCTGTCCCAAATATTCTTGGTATTAGCAATGTATTTGGCCCCTGATATCTTGTGAGCATATGGTTATAAGAAACCCTCAGTGGGTCAGGCTCATTGTCCTTTCAGGTCAGCATCCAGTTGCTGACCACAGGACCAGGGAACTGGTGTATAAGGGACATTGTAAACCTCAAGAATTAGAGGGGTTTTCCTCTAGATATACTAGTATCTCCAAATAATCCACTATGTGATATTATTATCTGTGAATTTAGCTAAACCTTTGTGATACCATTTCTGTCATCAACCTTTAGTCAATTTTATAAGTGTGAAACGTGGTTATTTGCTTTAAAACTAACAAGATTTTAGTTTGCATATACAAAATATGATAAAAAAAAAACCCATCTTCACATTCTCAGACCTTTCATTTTTCATCTTCACATTTCTCAGGCCTTGTCATATCCCTGGATTCCACCATTATAAACAAAAGGCTTCGTTTTACATTGTGATTAGTTTAATTGATTCTAAACTTCCTCTCATCTTTATTTATTTATTTTTCATTTTGGAATGCTGCATTCAGAAAAGATCCTACACATGTGTTACCATTATTTTTACTGGAGTTGTCCTTTAACTCTTCCTTGTCAAAATTACTCTCTAAGTATGCTCTGGGCTCCCAACAGCAGGAGCTTAATGTGCATGCAATTACCTCAGAGCCAAGGTTCAACTTAGAGACAGCTGGCACAGGGTTCCACAAAGTGGACCAAAGAGGAAGAGTCATAGCAAAAACAGGATTCTGTCCATGGCAAGCAAACTGAAAGCTTGCCTCAGGGGAGAGCAGGAGCCTGACATTTCCCCCTTGTTCTGGAGATCAGAAGAAAAGGCATACCAGGCAATGCTTTCCTGGAAGCCAGTTCCATAGGAACGGGAGCTTGAACTTGGAACAAGGAGTTGCCCAGAGCTTTGGCATTGAGAGCTCAGGCTGCCATTCTGACAACTACCATACATAGTGAGATTTGAACTTGAAATGACTCATCGTGAGTGGGTGGCAGTGTCCTGTGAAGGCTATCTGTGACCCAAGGTCAGCATCCCAGGAGAAGTCCCTTCAAGTAGAGAATGATACAGCCAGTTGGCTCTGATGTGGGAGGTCCTTGTCCTTTGCACACTATTCTGGACTTGGCCCCACCATCTTCAGAAAATGCCTTATATGTGCCCAGTGCTCTGTAGGGTATTTATATTATTTCACTGGATTCTCATAACTCTATAGGAATTATTCATGTTCCCATTTCATGGATGAGAAAAACTGATATATAATTACTTGCACAAATATAGCTGTAAACTGTCAGGAGGGTCTGGTCATGTGATACTAAATCCTATGTCCTATCCATGTTGTCCCTTGAAGATAAAAAGGTCATTTCCACACATTGTCCTGATACTATACCTTCCTCCTCTTCTGTGAACCCCAAGCCTGATGTGTTCTACTTGCTTGTCCCAATGCTCATGTGACCTGTTAGGGATGGCAGCAAGGCCCATAAGACCCTCCTGCAGAGTTGGACTTTTCACACCTAGAATGCTAATGACTCCAAGATCCCACCTCAGCCTCCCTGTCACATGGAGAAAGAACTCTCAGTGGTCAGTGGGCCCTGCACCACAGCCAGTCCATAAAAAGGTCATCTATCCCCATCTGTTCTTTCTTTTTTTTATTTAACTTCCTTTCCATATTGAACTCCTTAATTTAAATATGTTTCCATGTTATTTTAACAAACTCTGCACCCTACAGAAAGCTGGGTCCTTTTCTATCCCTGGAGTGGGGGGCAGAGTCCCTGAATGATCCTAGTAAGTTCTGAAAGGCTTTTTTGGGCAGATAATGGATGAAGAGCATTGTATTCCACTCCCTGGTCCTTTACACTCGGGCTTTCACCAGCGTGCTTTCACCAGCGTGCAGACCGTTGTGTTGTTTTTTTCTAACAGAATAAATTAAATATGAAAGGGAAGGACTAATGTAATTCAAATAAACATGTTAATGACCCTATTTTTCCATTTGGTAACTAGACCGGATGTGGTGGAATGCCAGTTTTTTACTGAGCCTGTAATTTAAAACTTTCAACAAGGACACTTTTTCCCCCTTTTATTTCCATCCTCCACTCCCTCCCCCTTTTATTCTTACAGACACTCCTTACTGTCCAATTAGTTTGGGAACATAAAACTGTCCTCATTTCTTCCTGGCGTTGGAGCAGACCTGAGTGGTTTATCTCCACGGGGTGGCTGTGAGTCTGGAGTTTGATTGGTGATTAACCTGTCAGAGCTCTGTGCCCCTTCAAGGGCATGGGGGAAAGAGATGACCGGCACCCCACGCACCTCCTCTATGACCCTGCAACCCAGTTTTACAGCTTTTTGATATCTTTCCCATACATGCTTGCGTTGTTTCGGCATTCAGGTGTGGGGACAAAAAAAGCTTAGTTTGTATTTAATCCAGAAACTAGCCATCCACTCCAGCTACATTTTTCTAAAAGTCGATCCCATTTCTTAAGAGCTTGTTATCACATAGCTTGAAATCCTAATTGTCCCATTGTGCCTCCCAAATGACTCCCTAGCCTCCACTAACTCACCTGTCTCCCACTGCACCCTGAGTAGCCATTTTCTACAGCAACCACCACCAAAAGCGCTGGGCACCCAGCCTCCTGCCCCGCCAGCCAGCAGAGCCTGACTTTTCTCTACTTCCTGTTTCGTCTCTGCTGTCTCCCCACCCCCAGAACATGCTGCCCCTTTGGCATTTTACCTGCTAGAACCAGTTCTCTCCAGTTCCTTTCACCTTGGTCACTTTCCAGTGTTGAAAGGGAAACTTTTTGATGTGAACACATTGGGTTTTTTTCTTTTTGCAACTTGCCCTGGAGGAGGGGGTGCAGGGGGAGAGGGGGCTGTGGCCGGTGACTTCCTGTTTGTTTTCTTCTGGAGAATGCAGACCATCTGTGTCTCTCAGACTCCTTGCTTGTGCAGCCACTGGTGCTCACTCTGATGTTTAATTTTCTCAGTTGTTCTCATTGCTCTCTAAATAATTTCCTATTCCCCTTCCAAAAACTCCTAAGCCCCTCATTAAATCTTTCTTCCTGAAATTTCTTATCTTAATAGTACCTCTGGATACACTTCAGTCCCCATTAAGGGCAGGATAGAAATTAAGTAAATGATAATGGGAGAAAGGAAAGGGGAGAGGGGAGAGGAAGCAGTGAATGATGTTAGTTAGAGTCTGCTCCTTCCCAGCCGGGTCCCATGTCCTAGAGCCTGGCCTGACTGGGGACTTTGCCTTTTCCTGAACAGATGTCTGTGGATATTGGATCTCACCAAGAAAGACCTGAGAAAATTCCTCTCAGGTTTATTTTTGCAGCCACATAAACTGGTTAAGGTTGGGAGTTCTTATAGTAATCAGAACTCATAGAAGTATTTTCATTTTTTCTGAGGATCACCCCTATACACCGGTCCTGTGTCCTTTTTTGTTGTTGTTGTTTGTTTGTTTTTTCCCCCCTGTAAATCACACAGGACTGACTGACTGCCTCTCTAAGTTCAGATCAGGCTTCTCAAAAGTCCCATTGAGGAACATCTTCCTTCTCACGTCACTGCCATTGAGGATACAGCATTTTCCCCGTTTGTGTTTAAAAACAAAAATCAAAGGACTTTTTTTTCTTTAATCCTTAAGGTCAGGATTAAAAAGCTAACTGAATTCCAGGCTTTGAGCTCCCAGAATTACATTTCAGTCAATTTGAGCCCAAAATACGCTTCCAACAGTCCACTGGTAAATGCTGAGTGGCCATGGCCTTCTTGGCATGCTGAGTGTTGACTGGTGGGCTCTTTGGAGCTCTGGCCTTTGGTTCCTTCCTGTTCTTGCTGAAGTGCCTGCAGCCAAGCACATACCATTTAATCAGTGCTGTATTAAAACGGACCAGTACAGTCAGCAATAGCTAGGCCAAAATCGATTGGCTAGTTTTAAGAGGGGGGGGGGATAGAAAATTGCTCTTTTAATCTGGGTAAATCAAATCGTGCCTGCTTTCTTTCCACCTGTAGGTAAGAGCAACTGATTGATGATACGACTTCTGTGTGCTTTCTCTCTACTCCTGCTAGTCCTCTTGGGGTAGGAACTCCAGGGTATCTATAAAAAGAGCTCCTCTTTGCCTCCTCTTAGAAGAGCTGAATAAAAGCAGAGTACATTCAGCTTTTCCTGTCTTTTTGTTTTTTTTCCCTACCATGAAATCACTGACTGTGACATCACAGTGTGCTGCTTCAGTGGTGCTAGGGTGGGTGCTGTGTGATGTGATGTATGAAGGAAGGACCTTAACTGGGTTAACAGAGTGCAGAGCACTGCTCTCCCACTAGAAGCACTGACCAGCTAGGAGCCCGTCTTCTCCCCAGGGATTTTTAAACATGGTGCTTTCTACTCCTTTCATATATTACCAACCAATGAAATTAATTTAAAAAAAATAAACTGCTTTGTTTTGAATTTGCAAGAGAGTTTGGGGGTGGGATGTGCTGGCAGGTTTGTTCTGTAGCATTGATTTGTGACCAACAAAGGAAATGTCTACTTATGAAACACAAATCAATGCAACCAGACTGTGAAAGTGCAAACAGAGATGTGAGAAAATTATTCAATCGTTAGTCTTCTATGGAATTTAAAAACACAGAGTCTTTCAATTGTTCCAATAAAAAAAATAGTGAGCAGGAGAAAAGAAAAAAAGGCTGAGGACTGGTTCTAATTTTGTCAAGGTTTTCCTCTCATGATTCTGGAAAGGTCAGTCAAGGTTATAAGATTAGCAATGTTGTGAATGAATTTCAGAACTCATTAGCTATGTTCTCAGATGCTGTGGACATTCAAGCTGCAGGAAACTAACAGGAGACCAGTTTAAGCCTGAACTTCTGTCTTTGTCTACAGGCCAAGCAACCTTGGCCTCTGTGAAATTGTCAGTGTCAGGCCAACTCTGCTTATTTAAAAAAATACATAAAAAAATACATGAGAAATAGGCCTAGCACTTACATATCTGTTATAAAATTATAAAAATTAACAAACTAATGAATCAAGTAAAAATGTAGGTCTAGGAAGCTAAAACTGCTTAATTTTGTAAAATCACCAGTTTGGACAAACTGAAGAAAGGGACAATTTTCCTGAACTAGCTAAAATTATGAATCATGCAATACTGTATATACTTAGCGATTTCAAATTATGAACAGGTAAACTTTCTTGAGCATTGACTTTCAGATAAGAAAGAGTTATCACTATCTTATCTCGCATGTGTGCATTAAAATATTTGGATTTTTCCCCCAGTTATAGGTTGAACACAGTCCTCTCTTCTTCCCCCAGCATCATCATCATCACCATCATCATTATTATGGCATTTGTGTGTGCGGTGTTCTGTATGTATGTGTGTGTTGCAAGTTTCAGAGCCATTTTGCCTCCCTTTAAAAAATATTTTATTTATTTATTTATTCATTTGAGAGGGAATGAGAGAGAGAGAGAGAGAGAGAGAGAGAGAGAGAGAGAGAGGCAGACACAGAGAGAGAATTGGCTCATCAGGGCCTCCAGTCACTGCAAAGGAACTCCAGACACATGCACCACCTTGTGCATCTGGCTTTATGTGGGTACTGGAGAATCAAACTCAGGTCCTTCTGCTTTGTGGGCAAATGCCTAACCGCTAAGCCATTTCTCCAGCTCTCCACCTCCCTTCTTGCCCCAGAAATGCTGAAATTGCATAGGCTAGCATTCCAGCTTTGGGCTTTACATGGGCGCTAGGGATCTGCACCCAGACACACGTTAAGAAGCAAGCAGTATATCCACTGAGTCATGTCTCCAGTACCTCCCCCCCCCCACAATCTTAATAGTACTAGTTTGTTTAGAGATCCAATTTTCAAACTAGTGAAAAGGTAAATTTCAATACAACCTTTATCCTAACTATCACAGATTGTGAATTATGCTAATTTCCCCTTTGAGGGAATAGGAGAAAAGATGATCAGATGTTGCATCTTTGAACACTTCATATAAATAGCTTCATAATTTATTTATGTTTCCCAGTGTCCAGGTAAGCCAGAGTCCTGTTAAAAGTACAGGGAAACAATAGAAGTGCATAGAAGTTTTATACATTGACTACTACATACTTTTTTTAATCTTCTCTCCCTCTGATGAAGTCAGTTACCAAGACTGTCCTCAACAACATTGACTCGTGAAATCAAGGGACTAAGTGTGATGGATCAGAAACCTGCCAAATAAAGTAATCAAGGTGGATTTCTGGCCAACTCCATCAAAAATAAGAACTCTTGAAAGAAAAAAGTGCATGTCACATTCTGCATGAAACGCTAATACCTTCCTGTGTAATTCTAGCAGTTTAGACTGCTGACTTACAGCCTTGGATCAAAACTAAATGAAGACCTTCAAGTGTCCAAATGGGTCTCCCCTGGCCTCCGACCAGACCTTCCTTTCAAGCAGTCTTGTTTGCATATCCCATATAGATCTGATTTTCCAATCCAAAGCAGATTAGAAAACACAGTTATCATAGAGAGTTGAGAGGAGATGGCTCTGACAAACCAAGACAGTGAGGCTGCTCGGCTTTGGCAGTGGAGGAGATGCTGGGTGGGAAGGGAAGAGACAGATTCTCAAGAGAAATGAGGAAAATACATTTCTGAAAAGCAGATATGATGAATATTCACAACAATGACCCTGCATCTCAAGAAAAAATTAAATGGAATGAGCATACTCTAGGAAAAATAGCATAATCTAAAAGGTTTCCATTTTTAAAGTAAAGAATCTTAGAATATATTTTATTGCTTTTAGCTTATGTCATTAAAATGTATATGGAACGTTTCATACGTATGTAGCTTTTATTTATTTGAGTTTTGAAAATTTTGGACAAAATAGAAATGGTTTTGTAGTGACACTGGAAAACCAGTGTAGCCAAAACTACTCAGGATAAACACCTTGAAAGGCTATTTATTCTTGAATACTTTGTTTTAAGTCCAGGTCTCTTAAAATAAATATGTTCTTTTTCATTGATCTTAGTTATATAATGTATGTTGTCATCTGGAATAAGGCACTGTTGCTCATATTTAGCTGGTTTACTTTGTTAATGCGTCATTATAAGTGACCAAAAACATGGTACAGGAAGTTGTTTGTGTGTTTTTTCATTGCTTATGCAACTTCCAAGCAGAAAATGTTCTTGAGGCCAGATGGTAAAGAACAGTCAATTGCAAGTTCTATTCTCCAGATGTATTGATGTTTCATGTCTTCTTGAAGCCAGTTCAAATGCATTCATGAATCCAAGTCTTCATTTTAGTAACCCTTGCACTTCTGCAGGGTCCTTTAAAGAAATGGGCTATATTTAATTACAGGATCTCTGAGCTGATGCAAAGTAAGTAGCAATGTCATTGCTTTCTATAATTCAGCCAGATAACAGGTTCATCACACGTGCATTTGGACATATTGTGTCTAGGGTCTACTAGCCAGCTAGTGCTTACGGTGCAAAACCCATTTTCAAGTATGTCCTTTCCACTGGTGCACTTTGTTAGGACAGTTTAAAAGAATAGCTTTTACCCAGTGTTTTAACTTGGCATGTAGGTTTTGTTGTGTTTTTTTTTAATCTGCTCAGCAATTTGGAAGTTTGCTTGGAACACAAATGAGTTAAGATAAAAGCTGTTTTTCAAAAAATGTCTCTAGTAAGTAAAAATGAAGATACTATATCTGAATGAATCTGAAAAGTTGTCCCCTTGTATATTTTAAAAGCTTCCCAAACTATCCCCAGTTCTCAGCCAAATGCAGCCTACCCAGATTGTCTTTAGGAAAGTCGCAATTCACAGAGATTTGCAGCTAGCTGTACATCAAACTGTACTCTCTTTAGTCCCTGCTCACAGCTCCACCATTTTAGAATATGGTATGATATGCCAGAGCCCTACCATCTGTTTAATGGGCTAATTATGTTTACCACATGCCTACTTCACAGGAATACCATGCATGGGGTTGCCAAACATCATACAAATGTATATGTTTATATATATTGATACATAAATATACACTTAAAATTGTATACATATATAATAGTATCCAGCATTTCAGAGCTTCATTCCATCTCTTACTATTAGGGTATATCATGGCCCTTCACCTACCTAATTAAGAGTTTGCATGGTGAGAGGGTCAGACTATGAGGGATGCTAATTGAGGAACTTGTGGATGATAAATTTACATGTAACACACATACCTCTGTCTTTGCCTATCTTAGCTGGGCCCCATATTCACCCTAATAAAATCTTTACTAACATTTGCCTTCATAATTAACATAATCAAATTATATGACACTGTATATGCCTGTACCCAATATTTTTTATTTAAATTTATTTATTTATCGTTGATAAGTAGAAACATATGAACAAGTCTTGCATTGGTGTCCCCATTTCCCTCCTCCCTGCCCCCAGCCCACTGAGGGCCCTCCTCAGTGGGATTGCTGGAACGGTCTAAGGGATGGGGATTATGAGTTTGTACCCAGTGTTTTAACCCACTTTTGAAGAAGCAGAGAATCTATTTTTCCTTCATTTGTAAACAAGGCTCCAGCTTTCCCCTTGTGCACCATAGCCTCTGTATTGCACCCACCCTGGAGTTGGTATCTCCTCTTTATGAGGGCTCTGCAGCTCTTGACAATCTTTCTCGTGATTTTTGAGCACTTAGGTATGTGGTCTTAGAACCAATTGTCACTTGATAATCATGAAAATTATCACTGGGTCACAAGCTGGGGTAGCCTAAGTTGCTTCTTGGAAATGAGAAATAAAACGAGCATTCAGGGGTTTTGAGCAGTAAGAGAGAGGCAGAGGGCATTCTAGGTGAAGAGAGTGGAACAGAGCAGACCTGGAAAGGAGCGAGTCATGGGTAACTAGAGTGCCTTCTCAGGATATGATATAAGCTCCAGGTACTGGGGTTTATGTGAGGCCAGCTCTGCAAGCTCTGATCCTTCTTGGCTTGGAGGATGCATTGGCCTGAAAACTGTTGGGAGAAATACCCATGTCTGTACACCAGACTATAAACATCTTTTTTGTAACATTCTTTTTGAAAATGAAAAATAATAACAACATATGAAACTACCATTGAAACAACATTTTATTTAGTCTTTTCTAAGATGCAAGTGCATTTTAAGGCTTTTTTTTTCCTTGAGCATTAGGGTGTTTTCTTATACTGCCTTAACTAAAGTAAATTATTCAAACAGAGCTGTTTTGTCTTACTTGTTTGTTTTGTTTTACAGCTTTATGCATACCAAGAATTTTATGAAGTTTGTAGAGAAAAAATAACCAGGACATAAGTAATCCAATCAGATAGTCTAGCATGAACATGAGTGAGGGCTGGTGGGAGGGTGGAGAATCTTCATTTGCGCCAGAAAAATTGTATTTATATATTAGACATAAGTCTTATGTGAGAGGAAGCATCAATATACAACAAAAAGCAGAATTATTGCCCAGTATTTTTCCAGGTTTAGAAGAAAAAAATCACATGAATATTTCCTGTGTAACTTGTTGAGCTGAAAAGCCTACCACTCATGCAAACCACACAGAGCCAGATCAGAAGAAGCCTTTGTCAAAATAGGAATGGGGTTACCATTCCTCATCTCTGGCTGGAGCATCCTCAGATGTTCTAACTGGCAAGAATCTTCAAACGATTCATTCAACTCTCCCCTTTTACATCCAAGACTGCGGTCACAACAGTTTATAGACATGGCTGAGGACCCCAGATCTCCTGAGACAGTCACGTGCCTCAAAGCGCTGCCATTTCTTGATTCTCTGCATTCATTTTAAGGAATTCAAGCTCTTCTTATCCCAACAGTGCTGCGTTTTGTATCCTGATTACCAACTGACCTCTCAATTAATTGCTTTAGAGAAAAGTTTATTTATAACAATTAATTGTTGGATTACTATAAATGATCTTAATAGTTGAGATGAGTTCTCAGGTGTCTCCTGAGTACTTTACAAATAAGAGAAGTTCATTAGATCAGCCTATATACCTTGTTTTTATATGAGTCCTATAATGCCTGTGAAAGTGGCTTGACCACATTGGACTTTTCAAGTTTCCAGAGTTCCAGACATTTGTTGTGAAATGTAAATAGGTAAGGCTAGAGTTGCTCATTTACTCCTGACTTCTTCCTATGATGTTTAAAACTGCTATGCCTCTGTAAGGATGTCATTCTTGCTACCATTAATTTCCCCAGTTCCTCTCATCAGGACATTTACTACAAATGGCTATCTTTCAGGTTTAAAAACAGCTGTATTTAGTGTTTTTCTGATATGTTCTTTAATGTAGAAGACAAAGAACATGGTGAGAATCTGGCGTGGCCCAGCTCTCTCACATTGATAGAGTCCATTGCTGACAGTAGACATTCAATAAATGGTTACCTGAAGGACAGAAAAATGTCCCAAAAAATTCTGGGTCATTTGAAAATATTAACTGCAAGCTCTTGATGCAATGCTGTGTGGTTTATTGCCCACATATGGTTATTTTGTTGTACTTGTCAGCAACAATCCAGAAATACTCTTACTATTGAAAAGCAAAATAATATAATGATCCATTTTTACATTATAAATGTGTGTGGCCCACCAAGTCCTTGCTCAGATGCCAAACCCACCCCTATGAGGAGGCTACACATTGCCCTGAAATGTCAGGTGAGCTTCATCACCTCTCAGATGCATTGAGTGAGCCTGATTTTTGTAGCCAAGAAAAGGGGAGGAAGTAAATCCCTTCCCTTCCACCATCAGGGTACTGTTTGGCAATATTCACAATAAAGTAGATAGCCTTTTGCGAAGAAATTTGCGGTGTCTCAGGGCTGTTTTTTATTAAAACATTTAGTCCACCAGCAAACCAACTTTAAGAATAATTGACAACATATATGAAATAAAAAGAGGAGTCACTCCTCAACATCCAATATGTCCTAATATGAGATCCTGTTATAATGTAGGGGGATTTAGTGGTTGAGATCCATCCTCACGGTTGTACAATTGAATATTTGTGGGCAAAGAAAAAAAAAGAACTCATTTCTTTTTATTTCAATGGCATATAGCAAAGACAACCAGAAAATAATAGTAGAGATTTTTTTTCTAATCAAATCTAGCCAAATGCAGATAGTGATAATGAACATTTCCACCTCCTTCTTTCTTTGTTGCTGGTATTTATGAATTTAGGGGGTATTCCTAAAAGAAATAGGCAGTTGTCATATTTGAGGGAATGCACAACTATTTTAATACAGAACTGTCTCATTGTACCTCTCATAACCTGGTGCTGGTCCTCACAGGGCATTCTTTGGCTTGAACTAGTCTAATCCACTATCTAAAGTTACAGAACAATTAAAAGAGAGTAAAGACTTTTCTTTCTGTGGTCCCAGTAAGTGGAAGGATTTAAACTCTGTAATGAGGTAGTGAAGAAATAGAAATGGATAATTTCATATTTTTTCCTCAAATATTTTAATTTGCTGTCAAGACTATTCTTGTCCTAAACAAAATGAGTAATATAAAGAAAAAGTTATCTTTATAATTTTTTAAAAGTCACCTTTTCAGCCTTTTCTATTACCTGACCTTTTGTTAATCACCTTGCCAGGTGACTAAGTGGAAAACATGTATGGAAAGACCTCATAATGTAGCACAAGCCAGAGAGTAAGCTCGTGAGAGAAATGTAAACCCATAGATGAATTTATCTCCCCCAAATCAAGGGACCCAGAGAACAGTGCCCTGACATGGTGCAGCCTGCATGGTGGGACACTGAAGCTGTGCTTTCAGAGTTGCTTTTCACTCTCAGGAATTTTATACAATGACGACAGCTGAGAAATTTTAGAATAGACTCTGGTGAAACAAAAAGGAGATGTGGAAAAGTCCTTTGAAAACTGAGTGTAGCCGGTGCCAGCCAGCAGCCCGTCCAGTGAAATCGCTGCCTTCCTGACCTTCAGGTTTGGTGTTTCAGGTAGCAAGAAAGTGTTAGAAAAGATATCTAGATGGTGTGTTTGGGGTCCTTTGCTATTGCAGATATTTTAAAGATTAATATTTATTTTCTACAATTCAATAAACAAGTTCAGTTAAGCATATTGGTCATCAGATCCTACAAAGCATAATTCAGTATATATCCGATACAGAGAATTCAACTGGCCGTCCCCTTTCTCTTTTTCCTCATCCTGTCTGTCACACTGGATGAGGAATTGAGAGTCGAGTGTGTGTGTGCATTCGCATGTGTGTGTATGTGTGTCTGGGAGGTAGACAGATTCCCTACCTGGAAATGGCTTGCTATTATTAGACGTTCAGTTACCAGGGGTTATGTAAGACAATTGAAGCTCTGTTTTTTAACAGAGACATGATTCATGCTGCTTGTAGTAACAGTAACCACCTCCGAACGAGACAGAAACCAGACACAGACAAAGGCTGGAGAAATCAATGCCGACTCAGTACAGCCATTCTCCTGATACCCTCTGCCTTTCAGTCAGAGCACTTAGGTTATCAGGAGAGGAGACTCCTGCTAATTCTGGATTTCTCCTGTCTCCTGAGGCTTCCAGGTGAAATCATATGGGCTGGAGCAGGGTACAGGAGAAAACTGGGCCTTAGGAGCAGTGATGTCTGACCTCCTCCCTCGGGTCTCTCCAGTGTGTCGTTTAGACACACCCAGCAGACAGTGATGGTCACCTATGCCATGGCTCAGAATTCTCATGGCTTCTACCCAGAAAGGTTGGAACTTGAGTATTTGGCTCAGCACCCACGGAACTTTCCTCAAGTGATGCCTCCCAGCATTCCAGGAGAGCAGAGGATAAAGTGGGATTTGAGCTGGTGCCAGTGCTGTAATACAGCTTCTCCCCCAACCCCGACAGAAGTGGACTGGTTGTCAGCTCCCCCGTGGGTGAAGCCCCTCCCTGATTCCTGCAGACCGCTTGACCTCCACAGCACACAAAGCAGTCCCATAGGAATTGGCTTAGGCACGGGACAGGCCAAGCACACATTATTATCATCACTAGTTTACAGGTGAGAGTTGTTTCAGTTTGATTTTACTCTGTCACTCATTGATCCCTGGCTCTGCCTTGGAAAAGTTGATGTCTTGACCAGGGCCACAGAGCTAGTGCTTCATTGATAGAGGGAGAAAGGCAGACATTAGGATTCTAGTCTCAGATTCTTCTGTTTAGGTTTGCTACGAAGTTTATTGGCAAATGGTGCATTTTTGCAAAAGGAAGAAAGAGATTTCTTTTCTGAAAACCTTGGTTTTAGATTATTTTATATTACTAGCTGGGCAACTTAAATTGCTTGTTCCTCTTCTTCTCCCCAGCCACAGGCCCCAAGCTTCTCATCTGTGTGACTCATTTTTACAGTATTTGAGAAAGTAGTGCATAACCTTTCCTGGTCCACAGGGATACAGTGTCTCCCTGCCCCCACCAAAAGTGACAGCCAGAAAGAGATGAGGAAATCTCGGGCTTCACAAGAACATCAAAGTAAACTCCTTTCCTTGCAGAAAGAAGCTCATGTCTTGCTGCATAAACGGCCCATGAAGCTCAGAAAATAGCAGCCTTGCCCCAGTTCCCCACCCAGCAGGCAGTGTCGAAACCTTTTGGAAAGACAACTCTGAGTGAAGACAGCACAGAGAGGTATCTCAGCCATTTAGCTTCACCAAACCAATAATCTCCTGCAATGAAAGTTCTAGTCTTAACATACTTTATATTGATTACTAGTGATCAATACAATGATATGTTGTTAGGAATTTTAACTAAGGGCTGACAAAGAAATTTCTGTTTATGAAAATTTTTTCATTATCCTGCTATTTCACATGTTCTGGAATACAAACCACCTATTTTAATATTAAACATAAGCAAGCATTCTCATTTATAAATTAGTTTTTAGTTAAATCTTTTGTCTGTATATCATTTCTCAAATCCAGGAAGAAAGTAGAATACTTTACAGACTATGGAATGCATTTTCTATGCTAAAATATGAAAGTCACTTGTTCCTCCAGTTTTCAGGAAGAAGGCTATACTCCATCTGCAGACAAAACTCCCCGTCCAAGCACCGACAACATTTCTAGCCCCAACCTCACTACAAACTCACTATTAGAAAACCTGTAAAGTCCCAACCTCAGATAAAATCTAATCTGAAAAACTCAAAGTCCTTTAATACCTAGTTCTTACTCTGTGGCCTGAGAAGACCTGCCCTGGGCTTCTCAGTGCAGTAAACCGGTTTCATGGGGAAGACCGAATTCATGGTTGGATGGTGTATGTTGTGCAAGTGATTGCAGAGCTGCCTTGGTTTTCAATAGGCTGTGTCTCCAGACTGACTGGAGGTAAAGGCTGGGTCTGGGTGCAAGGTGGCAGCACATTCTGTGGATGTTTGCTACGCACTGTGGTGCCAGGCATGGAGGTGAGCAATGGATCCTCAGGAGACTGTTCCTGACTTCCTGCTGGAGGAGAATGGCCTCGTCCTTTCATTGGGTCACCATGATTAAATGATTGGCCTTGGTTCAGTCATAGTCTATTGGCTCCATTCATGGACTCTGCAATGTGTGTGTGTTACCCTCTCTCCATTTGCTGTCAACTGAGTCAGAGTCTTCTGCCATGAACAGAACTGCCTTTGCTCTTCTAGGTCTAACTTTTATCCAAAGCCTTACCTAGACATGACTGGTAGCGTTTGCAGAGACAATGGCTGTGATGGTGGGCGGTGTTTCTTCCTGACAGAGGTGGGTCTTTACCATCTTAAAATGGCCCTTTATATGAAGAAAGCTTTAATCTATCATGTCTGTAGTGACCCCCTAGTCTACACAAAGGCTGTAGTAGGTTTTTGTGACATATAACTCAAGGTCTCTGCTCTGGAGAACTCACATGCTAACCAGTGCTAAGAAGGCAGGCCAGTAACTATTGAAGTGTTAACTCAGTAGCAAAGGACTATGGGCCAATGAAGTCTTCACAATAAAGTTTCAAAAGGGATGTATTATGATGGCAAGAGAAATCTGGAGAAGAAAAAAGATGATAAAGGTAATTATTCTGTTGTATCCAACATGCTGAGATACAGTTGTGCTTATCTATCTATAAATTAAGATCACATAGAGTGGAGAGGAAGGAACTGATGGAAAGGAAAGCTGGGAGGGTTAATTTAATGAATTTGCATACATATGCAAAAATAATAGTATGGAACCAGAGGTGATCCACTGAAAGGATCTTTTCATATGAGCATCTTCTGAGATTATTAAATGTTCCATTTAAAAAGAGGTGGAGGGCAGGAAGGTGGTGGAGCAGGTAAGAGGGCTTGCCCTACAAGTGACAGAGCCCGAGGCCACTGAGGTTAATTCTCTAGTGCTCAGTAAACAGCTGGGCATGGCCACACATGCATGTGATTCCAATCTGTGGAGAGCAAAGATATCACAGTTCATGAAACTCTTAGCTCCAGGTTCAGAGAGAGACTCTATCTCAAATGAAATCTTCAGATGATCAATAGACAAGGAAACACACCATGCCACACACAAAGGAGGTGGAGAGGAATCTGTAAACCAATACGCTTGAGCAAAGAGAGTCTTCAGCACTTTTAATCTTCATGTGCATTGTAAGCGTGCATGAGGGAACATAGCATACAGGGTTTTGTATTTGACCAATAATTGCTGTGATGGTTTTTTAAAATATTTTATTTATTCATTTTCAAGCAGAGAGATGAGAGAGAGAGAGAGAGAGAGAGAGAGAGAGAGAGAGAGAGGGAGAGAGAGAGAGAGAATGCACCAGGGCCACAACCTCGTGGGTCTGGCTTATGTGGGTCCTGGGGAATTGAACCCAGGGCCTTAGGCACTGCAGGCAAGTGCCTTAACCGCTGAGCCATCTCTCCAGCCCTGTGATGGTTTTTAAGGTTTTAGTAGCCTGTAATACTTGCTGTGAGATATCCCCTGGCATATTTTGAAGGACAAGAGTTGGAGATGAACAAGAACCTGTGTTATTACTGCTAAGCATGAACACACCTAACTGCAGAGAAGAGGTCGCTGATGATGGGAGGAATGAAGTAGGAGTAGAGAGGATAATCCCTGACCAAGCTGGGAGTGTAGAGAAAGATGCACCTCTTCTCTGTGGAATGAAAATCAGGAGACGTTAAAGAAGGAGATGAATGAGAGCCCCTAAATTTACCACATCGTGTAGGATAGATGCTGTTACTAAAGAAGGGGCAAGCTCAGCTGAAGACATTAGAGAATGAGCAGGGTGAAGTCAAAGCCAGATATAGTGAGGTCAAACTGGACAAAGACAGTGGAACCAATCAATAACCTAGTGAAAGAGGAAGCTCTGTGAGCAGTGCACCGTTCAAAGCTGGGATAGGACACAAAGTCACATGTGAAGTCTCAAAGAGCAATTTAAAAGGAGGATTCGGGCCAAGGTAGCTGAAGAAGGGTACAGCAGGTGTGTTGAAAAAAGGTAGGCTAGGGTGTAACTCAGTATCATCTGCCTAGCATGTCTAAAGCCTTGGGTTTACTCCACAGCACCAAGGGGAGAAAAGTTGTGATGATGGAGTTTGGGATAAAAGTATCAGTGTGTGGAGTGCACAAATCAAGTGTAGAAGGTTTTGAGAATATACAGAAAGTTCCAAAGAAGGCATTGGAAGGCCATGATGGAGAGTCTAACATGAGGCCCTCAAATGAAGGGGACCAGAAACAAAGGCAGGAGTCAGTGGTTAGTGATTGAAAGCTAGTAGAGGCTAAGCCCCAGAGCATCTGCATAAAGCTTGACCTTGCATCCTGCTTGGCCACGCTGAAGCTCATGGCCTGTGGCAAATAATTGTACCCTTCCTAAAGTTTCAGCTTCCTGGTCTATAAATAAACTGGAAATATCATTCCCACCTTCAAAGAGTAATTGTAAGAAATGTTGTTAAAGAATGAATGAAAAAGCACAATGTCTATCACATCATAGGCATTTAGTTAGTGGCAGCTTAAATTGCTACTGAATTGAGGAGAACAGACAAAGTGGCATTCACTTTGAACGTGTTATCTGGAGCAATGCCGTTGTGATGTTTCATGGTACCTGTTTTTTCCAGTTAGTCACAAAATATAATAGTCCAGAAAACATACTAAGTGCAAGGGGCAAAGTGTAGAAAACTCTGAAAATAACAAGTAATACATTTGGCCATAAATCATGATCATGTTCAAGTCCTCATTAGAGTTTAAAGTGACCGTATAATCAGGACCTGTGGCAAAATTTCTGGACAGGAAAATTTCACTAAGAAATGACCTAAAAGGGGGCAGGGTGGGGTATCACATAACAGGAATTCATTAATGCTAGAAAATCATCATGACATTATATATCACCTGATCCCCACAATCTTTTATTTTGAACAAAAATCAACTGTACCTGAAACGCTAAGGCTTTTGGGATATGCAGCTCTTATTAACACAGTTTGTGAATTGTCAAAAAAGAACCAAGAGGTCTCTATGGAGAAAATTAACATAGATTTATTGTGACAAACAGTTGGACTATGATTTCACTTTCTGTTGGCAGGGCCATCCCAGGGGTCTTCAAGCCATCCGAGGTATTTCTTCTGGACATGGGTATTAACTAGTGGTTAATTAAGGAACTAACATTGTAAAAGTGAAACAGTTCTTACAGCATCAGGAAGCTGAAGATGGGGTTCCTGATTAGTTTGTCTGGCCATGATGCCTTTGGTGCTTGTTCATTAAATTGTTTTTCACCAGTTTCCAGACAGATGGGATTAGTAATATAGACTTGGGAATTCGTTTCAGGTAATTAGTTAAAAAGTTAAAAGTCAAATAGATTTCTTTTACAGGTTTAATGGTTTAACAGGTTGATGAGCTCTGTAATTCCCACATTTTTCTTCTCAGGGGACTATTTGAATTTTAAAGGACTTAAAATTATAAAATCCATCTCCTCTTTTTACAGATGGAAAAGCTGAGCCACCTAGAGGTTAAATGACTACCATAAGGTCATCCAGCTAGTTCTGTGATTTTACTTCCCTGGACTCTGTCCCCTTCCCCCTCAACACTGGACCTTCCACAATCACCCCACCACTGATCATTCCTTGCATTCATCTTTGTTCTATGAGGTCTTCTATGCCTCCAACGATGAAGGAGTGTGTCCTGCCAGTTAGTAATCCCTTATCACTGACTCACCACTGCACTTAGAGTGAAGAAATGAGGGAAGTGGAACATTTTTAAATTTACTGTGATCTTTGAGACAGCTTTTTCTACACCTGGGAATTGCTGTTAGACAATTAAGGTTAGTAAAGCTCATTGAATTTCTCAGAGGAAAGGTGTTATTTGAATTATTACCAGATAATTATTGTTAAAAATAACAATATTGTAAAAAAAAAAAATAGGAACGTGGCGTGTTTGAAACATTATCATTTTGAATTTTTTAAAGTTAGGAGAGGTTCAGGGGGACATAGAAACAACTTCTATTTTCTTTTCACAAATGGCTCAATGCCAGACATTCCTTGAAATCTGTATCATGCATGATGACCCAGCAAACCAACCCAGAATCAGGAGCCATCATGCTGGCCATGTTGTTCAGTTTGAACTGCTCCCTTTGCAAACACCCTCTAGTTAGAAACGACAGTGTCAGATGTAAGACCCGCGATACCCAGACCATGAGCATCAGCCCCACCTGGGAGCCTGCTGGAGATGTGGAACCAGAATCAGAATCAGAATCCTGGGTTGTTAATTTTCTCATTAGAATTTAAGACTGAAACAACAGTCTTAAATTACTTAGGAGGAATACTGGAGGTTGTAGGAAAAGTTCCTTCCCCTGTGGTCTGTACTACCAGTTCATTGCTGTGGCTCTGGGCTGAGATGGTGGAACCAGAAATGGGCCCAAGCTGTACTGGAACAGTTGTCTAATGAAAGGAACATAGATTCAGAGCCAGAAAGGCCTAGGTTTGGAGTCTTGTCTCTCTCTTCTTGAGTTTTTTAATCATGGGATGATTCCATGAACTGACTGAGTCACTTTTCCTCCTCAGAATAATCATTATATTAATCAGCATAGCTGCAAGCATTAAATGAGAATGGTTTCATATATAAAAATATCTCACGTGAAGCTGGGTGTGGTGGCTCACACCTGACATCCCACCACTTGGGAGGCTGAGGCAGGAGGAGCACCATAATATCACTGCCAGCCTGTGCTACAGAAATGAAACCCAGAGCCAGGCATGGTGATGCACACTTTTAATCTCAGCACTCCAGAGGCAGAGGTAGGAGGATCACCATGAGTTCAAGGCCTGGGACTAGTGAATTCCAGATCAGCTTAGGCTAGAATGCCAGACCCTACAAAAGAAAAACAAAAACAGCAACTGAAAAGGTGAAACTCCATTTCAAAAATAAGTAAATAAACCTAATGTGGTCCCTGATAAAATTTAGGCACCCCATAAATGGTAGCTATTATTGCTACTGGATCAGTTTGTAAGCTTTGCTCCTGAAAGCACCTTCTCTTCTTAGAGTGATTGTACCAACAATTCCCAAGGAATGGATGGGAAAGGCCATAGAAAAAGAGACCTTTAGTGATATGAGGGCATGTGTTGCATAGAAACCCTGCTCTCAAAGGGCTTCCAAGATAGACCTAGCGAGGACAACAAAACAACAGGCTGAGAAGTGGCCCTTTTTCTGTTCTGCCACTGACACCATCCAGAGCTTGCTGGCTTCTAAGAGCAGATTCCTTATTACAACAATGATATAAGAGGCTGAAAGAACAGCTGGATTTCCAAATTCTGGGCAGAATTTGTGACACCAGCAGCCCCTCAAAATTACCTTTTGATTTAGAAATGAGGACACTGGATATGGAAGTCATTAAAATAGAATAAATATGAAACCCCATGAAGTCATTTTCACTAAGTCTTTTTAGCATGTAACTACCCTTTCAGCAATAAAGCAGGAAACACCATGTGGTAGCTCTGATTAATAGACCCTCAGGTGTGTGCTCACACAAGAGGAGAAATAAGAAGATAGGGGAAATGATAGTTTACCCCCCCCCAAAAAAACAAAGAAGTGAGATCATAGTAGCTGTAGGTGGGGCTGAAGGAGAAGGTTGGTAGAAGCACAGGACTATGGCTGTGTTAAATTATAAAAGTCACACTTAAGTCACCTATGAGGCATACTATGCATGCACAGCATCTGATGACACGGAAGGTCTCTGCGTGATGCCAGTTCACTGGTCACTGCAGTGCACAAGACATATTGATCAGTGATCTCCTTTATCACTTTAATGTAGCTTCCAGGACATTAAAAAAAGAAAGTTCTTTCTGGTGAAATGATGATTATCTCTGGATGGGGAAGAAAGAACTGTGGAGGGCTCATGAGCCCAATTTGCTATCTCTCTGGCACCTGGGGTGTTGCTGTTTAGTGGACTTCTCAATGGGTAGCTCCGCTCCACCACACTGTCCAAAAAGAGTTTCATAATTACTACCTGGTTGTTTCAGTGGTGGTAAATCAGTGACAGAGGAGGTCTTATGGTTAAAGAGGTTTCCTTGCTGAAGTGAGCACCAATATCCCTAGGCATGCTTTGTTGGGCTCTTCATGTTAGGTGAGAAAAATGATTAAGGATGATGATGGGAAAGTTTGAAACCAATGTTTCTTTCTTCTGTCACAAGATGAGAATAAGGCAAGAAAATGAGAACCAGCTTAGTCATCTGCATGTCTCTCTAAGTTAGTAAAACAAAAAAAAAGAGAGAGAATAAGTGAAAATTTAAACAAACCTAGAACATGAATACGCAAAGCTAACTGGAAAAAGAAGTGTTAATATAGCCAGACTTCCAGTGGGCATAATGAATTTAACCATACAATTACCTTAGCCTATTCTCACCAAAGCCTGCAGGAACCGTGGCTGAAACCACAGCTGTACCTGTGTGAGAGAAACCTCACTCCAATGTTCAGCCTGAGTTTATCACTCAAGTGGTATTTTCAATACTTCCAAAATTATTTCAGCTGGTAATGTTAGAAAAAATTGCTTTCTTGTTTTTTCAATCTGTCTTCGTTTTAAGACATCATTTAACTCTAAAATATTTATTTATTCAGTTTCCTGAAGCAAATAAACGAAACAAGTTTCTAAAATTGGGGCCACATCACTGTCTCAGGTCTAGTCACTCATGGTGGTCTGCAGGGCTTATTGGTGTTAAGTAACAAGGACACATACTTAAAGATACATGACCTTTCATATCAGTTAGTCTTGCCCCATCACTAAGGAGGGTATGACCTGGATTGGCAGTTTACTTAATCTCTTCATGTGAAAATGTGAGCATTGCTTTAAGTTCTTTTCAACTCATCCTCAGTTTCTATGATTTTAAGCAAGATTCTTAATTTTTTTTGGAATTTGATTCACCCAACATCAGCTAAGTATAAATTTGTGTGCAAGACATCGCACACTACAGAGTATAGTCAGGAAAATAGGTGGCCCCTGTTACACCCACCATAAAGAAGCATTACCCACACCCCTGTAACCAAAAAAAACATAGTTTAGCGAGAGAAAGCATAAAAATTTGAGCACAGCTCCACCTAACATGGAAGACTTCAGAATGAGGACCCAGAATGAAGACTCAGGGTGAGCTTACGTTCCATGAAGTGTAGACAGCCATGTAGAAATATGATTGGACAGGAGTATGACCCAATGGTAGTAGAACGAGCACAAAAACCCAGCAAGGCCTGTCCAGATTCTTTCTGGCCTTTCTGTGCAGCACTCCTTCCGCCCCCTTGGAGCAGACCCTTTCTTAACAGGGGTCTTGTGATCTACCACCACCAAGCAAGGTACGTCAGGACAGTTCTTTATGGCCAGCTCCCACACAGAAAGGCAGGGACAGCTAGGGTAGTATCTTTGAGCCACATAACTTGCTTGTGGGAAATGGGTTTCTAATTTCTGTGATTTGCCTGGGCTGGGGAGAAGGACAGGAGAGAGGATCAGAGAGAAACTGCTTTGTAGGCCGTTTCTGAAGCCTTCACATTGGAGTCTTGTTTTCTGAGCCCCCATAGAACACAGAATAAAATTTCCTGGGTGCTCACGGAGGGAGCAAAGGGTACAGATCATTTTAGAGTCAGTAGAATGTGCCAATCAGTGCTTGAGGACTCAAGGACACTTCCCTTTTGTGTAAATGCTTCCTAAATAAGGTGACACTTAGTGAGCTATGAAGAAGCTGTATGTGCACATTGGAATGGGAGAGGATAGCGTGAATGTGGGGGGAAAGATTTGTTGGCATGCAGGATGGACTGTTGTCATGTCGGATGGGCTGTAGAAAGTGTAATGGCAATTTGGATTGGGGCCACATTATAACATCCCTGAATGTGGAACTGAGACCTTGGAATTTAATCCAGTAAACAACAAGGATTCTGAGCAAATGAGGAATGTCTGGCACTCTAGAAAATAATATAACATTGGTGTGACGGATGAGCTTTAAAGGTAAGAGAAACTAGAAGCCAGTATAGTCAGATGTTCTCAGAAGTCATTACAGCAGGTAGTGTGGGATGTGAAAACAAGCAGATTCAAGAAACACAACCATAGTCAAAACTGCTGGGTTTGGCACCTAATTGGAAGCATAGAAAAAAAATTCAGGAAGTAAAGATAACTTTTAGGCTCAACTAACAGGATAAAAATGGTACCATCTAGAAAAAGGAAGTTGGAGAAGAAATAGATTTTGAAGGGCAGGTAGTGAATTTTGTTTTAAACGTTCTGACTTACTGATAAGATGTAATGGAGAGGTAAGCTTCTCAAGTTAGAGACCCGGAATTCTCATCTCTTTCGGGCACTTCACAGATGCTATATAAGAACACGGAATGAACTGATGAATGAATGTGCCAGTTAACTGGCTGTTATTAGAATGTGGGTCTGGAACTCTACAAGATAAGCAAGAACTAGAGATAGTTAGGTGGATACTCTCCGTGGGACTTTTCTAGGCAAAGCCTGAGGGAAGAGTCTTTAGGAATGCCTACATTAAAGGAACAGAAGAAGGAATAAGCCAGTGCAGGAAGCTTGAGGTTAGGAGGACATCCCAAATAATGCAGTGTCCCAATGCAAAAGGAGGAGAGTTTCGGGAACAAACAGGTCATTTTTGCCTACACAGGACAGGCTGGTTGGGAGTACAGTGAGTTAGAGGATTCAAGACAGATGTTAATCTGTAGCCCCTCAGGATCGACTCCCTGGAGAGAAAAGATAATAAAGGAAGCAGAGATCAGAGGAGGCAAGAATTCAAACCAGGTAAATAGGTGCTGTTAGACTATGTTAGGATTGAGCAATAGAGAGGAAGAAACTGAAGAAAATTAAAAATGCCAGAAATGTGATGTTTATACCCAGTGGGTCACTGTTTAGCCTTCTGCAGGAAGGAAACCCTGAGCCTTGCCACCTCTCTCACCTCTCCCAGGGCCCAGGAGAAATTGCTGAGGAAGCAATGTCATGAATACTTACTGCTAGCCGGACAACCAGCTCCAGAGTCATGGTGGCAGACCCTTAGAATAATCAAAGCCTATGCAAACAGAAATCCAGAGACTATGGAAAACTCAACACTAAATCAGACTCTAACAGGCCTGCCAGAGCTCAGGGAACATGGTGGAAGAGGAGACAGACAAATTGCTAGAGCCACAGAGTGGGTAGGCATATATTGTTGATGGTCTCCTGTTACCCCATAGGGGTTGACTGAGGACTTCATGATTACCATAACACCACTGAGAAGGGCCCATCCGGTAACAAGTAGCAGAAGTGAAGGAATAATAAAAAATGTTTTTAAATCCTGATTTTTTTTTAAAGTCCAAAGGAGAAAAAAAACCTTGCAAATGAATCAATTTAATAGAGTGAAAAAAATCTGAATTTCTCTTTTTTACATAAATGTCCCTAAAATAATTAAATGTTAATAAATAATCTAAAAATACAAACTAACCTAGATTGCTATATTTAGTGCCTTAAATTTGAAACTATATAGAAAGTACTAAGGCATATGTCATTCATAAAATTGAACAAAAATGTAAATGGATATGTATGCAGATATATATACATATATACAAACATGTTCTTATTCACTACACATAGCAGTAAATAAACAATTGATAAAATAAAATAATATAAATATTAAAAGATTATCTTGTGTTTTAAATTTAATTTCTGTGGAATACCAACAAATTATTTTATACAGAATTATAGAAAACTGACTCTGTAATAGGCATTTGACATATTGAAAAATTGATTTTCTGTAAATTTGGATCAGTGAAAATGCCAACTCCAATATCCACAGCTCAACATGACAGGTCAAATCTGAATCTGGAATATATTTTTTGTCTATTTGTTGTTTACTTTTATTTCCTTCTTTGAAGCATTCATTCACTTGTCATTAGAATTTTTATTTGTCTTTTCATTGATTAATGTGACAACAATAAATATTGAGAACATAAAAAAAAGAAGGAAATCCTTCATTTGCCACATCATGGATGAATCTGGAGGACATTATATGGAACAAATGGGGCACAGAAAGGCATACAGCATTTTCTTCCTTACACATGGGATCCAAACGAGTTGAACTCACTCATAGACGCAGGGCATCAAACCCTGGCTAGCAGAGATGAGGGAGATGTTGATCAAAGGAGCCATCTTACTGAGGAGGAATAATGTTGGAGATCTATGGTATCTCATGGTCACAAGATTTGCTGGAAACATTATGTACCTGAAAAATTACTGACAGGACAGATTTTAAGTGTACTCATCACAAAAAAAAATAGGTTCGTGAAATATATATGGTAATTAGCTCAATTTAGCCATTCCACAATGTATACATTACTCAAAATATGTATATGCCACAAATATGCATAATTTGTCTCACTTTCTCAGCTCTAAACCTCCTCTGGGATCCCAAGTCAAAGACACCAAAACCCTACTCCATGGGCACTGACAAAGGACTCCGGATGCCCCAGACCACTTGAGAGTGGTGCCTGCCCCACAGCCTGGCCTTTCTCGCTTCCCTGTAACACCACACTCTGCAGCACAGCAGAACACCACTCAGTCAAGTTCCAAGTCTGTCTCTATCAAAAAACAAAACATGGAATTGTGGCCTACTCATTTAACAACCTTATTCTTGTTTGTTCTCCATGTTAGATGCAGCCACTTCCTGTCCCCTGCCCCAATGAACATCTGCACTAGGCCCAAGCCTTGGAGTGGTTTACCTGAAGAGTGACACCATTTATCTCAAACTACTGTAAGTATATTATAACTCCAGTGAGAGTTCTCCTAGTTCACTTGGTTTCATAAAATGATAATAATACAATAGACCACACAGTTGGAAACACAGGGGCAGTTTTACATGGCTTCGTTTCTTAGATAGAGCAAAGGTTCTCAGCTAGTAGTCCACAACAGTCCCTCCTTGCCTGGTGACTGGGCCTGCCAGATCTGAGCACACCGCACAGGGCCTGGAGTCGTTCTGCTCGGTCTCAAAGTATTGGTGGCTCTTCTCCACCAGGTATCTTGTCATTTCATGTTACCTCAATCACATCTGTGAAGCAGTTTAGCTATTCTCTGAGCTAGACCTATGCTGTTGCCTGGGCTCCTTCTCTTCCATCTCCAGGTCATCATGGCAGCTCTGCTCTGCTTCCTGGGTGCAGGGCTTGTGTAGTTTAGTTCCTTCTTCATCAGGTATGTATGCAGAAGTTCAACTCTTATAAGGAAATGTGCAGAAACAAGGCAGGGTGGGAGATATGATATCTATGGGAAAATAATGAAAGATTGATTAACTTAACATTGCTAAAACCAATATTTGATTATGTTTTTTGTCAACTAAGAAAAGCCAGAAATTTAAGCTGTTCAGAAACTATGAATGCAAAATAGGTCAATTATACATTTTAAAATGAAATCTCATTCTAGTTCTTGTACTTACAAGCTTTCCTATATGGTATGAGGCAGGTAATGAGACGGTGTTTTACAGAAGTCTCTGTTACTGGAAAACGCTAATCCTGGGAGGCTAACATCCCTCTCAGGCTTCAGATAGGATTTTCACATTCATATTTTCTGTGTGTTTAGCAACTAAGGCATACTTTGATCCCAAAGGGATGAAACAATAATTTTGTTTAATCGTGTGTCATTTTCTACCTCTACTAATGCAATCTCCTGGATGGTCATAGTTGGTAGCTGGTGTGGAGGTAACAGACAGGCCTGCCTGACCAGGAAGGGAATAGAAACTCTCAGTGTCCTGCAGAATGAAGTGCACGAAGAGACTGTGGACTAAAGGATGAGAAAAGACCAAATACAGTTTCTTCAGCCCAGATTCTTACAAGCAATTTTGTGCATAATACTATCATTTATCCTTAAGTTCAAGTACAGGAGTCCCTTAGACATTCTCACATCTGGATAGTTTTCTGGGCTTTTCTTCCTCATAGTGGAATTGTTCTGGTGCAATAGAACAGCTGGACTAGAACAGACTGGTATCAGGGTTTCTTTATTCTTGGGGGTGACAGAGCCTTTGGCACTCCTGCATGCTTGTGCTACAGAGAACTCAGATCTAGACCTAAGAATTGAGAGCTGATGTTTCTTGGAAATTACTAGGAAATTCACAAGTGAGCACCTGCTTCTGCCAGAGGAAATATTCTACTTTGTCATGGGCCCTGGGAAATGGGTACATTGTGTTATAACCCTTACAGTCACTGCTGTTCAGAAACGGTGCCTCTTTATAGATAAAGGAGAAATCGTAATGAAACTTAGAAACTTTAGGAGCAAAAATCCTAAAATGGAAAAAGTATGAAAATGTGAACTGCTCAACAACAACAAAAAAAAAAATGTGTCCCTCCATTCCTGTGAGCTAACGATTTCTGTCCCAGGCTCAAGACTGATAGTAGGAATATGAGAGCACCTGCTAGTTGTAACACATTACCTGACCAACCATGCTTGGCCCCTGCCTGCTCCCCCATGCTGCTGTGATAATTAAATGAGATGATGCATATTTAGTGTCTGGTACAACAGAGGAGAGCATATCTACTCAATCTACTAAAATTTACTGAACATTCACTGTGTGCCAGGCACTATTCTGGGCCCTGGAATATGGTAGCAAGGAACACAAATAAAACCCCTACTTAACAGCTTCCATTGAGTTTTCTTGATCTATGAATGGAAAACAAACAAAATAGGTATGTGGACACTGAGAGGACTGATTTCATTTTGTTATGCTTTTTTATACCTTTCAGAAGGTGTCATTGAGAATAAGAGGGTGACAGAAATAGAAAAGGGAAAGAACAGGCTTGATGATGAGTCTTGCCAACCCACCACCTCCAAGCAAATCCCATAACCATTCTCTGCCCCAAGACACGACCCAGCAGACCTTTGGGGACTAGATTCCCTGGGCCTCTAGCTTCCCTTTGAGTTAGGCCAAACGAAGACATATATAAGGTATCTGAGAGTGGGAGAGAGAAGTCAGGCTATTTATTAGGTCAGATGCCCGGCCCAACACCAGTCTGACTCAACTCAGAAAATGCACCCCCTTCCTTGTTTTCAGGTTAACTGATCTAAATCTGAGATCACAGGTCTTCACTGCTACCAATCTCTGGTGCTTCACCATCTCTTGAGGGTCCCTTATCATCACCCATACCTCAGGATAGTCCTTTGATCAAACTCTCTTTCAGTCCAAACCTTTGCATGTGCCATTTATTTCCTGCCAGGATCCTGACTATTACAGTGAGGGGGAAATACACTGGAAAGCATTATGAATCCATCCTGCCAAGCAGAAGGAAGAAAGATTGAGATAATAAAATACTTGAATCATGAAAACATTGTAAATTAATGTGAGAATATTGGGCCAAGTCGTGAAAGGATAAATTGTAAGCAAGCGTAATAAGTAAGAGCGTTGTAGGCTGCTTGCCATGAGTAGACCATGCTGTTTGGGTCTTGGGGCTTCTGCAGACCATGTACAGCTTTCCTGACCCTCAGCTAACTCCAAGGAGCTCTGAGTACAGCCAGAGCAATGACAAATATGAGAACAGAAAGGAGGTGTCAGGGGGAAATGCAGTGAGGTCAGTATGGAGAGCCTGCTGACCTTTAACGATCCTTCTGCCTTTGTGGTAATAGCAATCCATTTGCCCTTGCCCATGATGTAGGAATTCAAAAGATTACTAAGAAGGAGATGTCTTAGTATATGACATTATATGATGAAGCCCACAGAAGTAATTCTATGAAAGAAGCTTCAATTATTGAGTACTTGCTATGGGTCAGCCCAGTGCTAATCATGACAAGGCTCATCTCATTGATTACTCAGCACAGCCCACACATGGTGGATATTATTGTTCCCATTTTACAGATGAGGAAAATGGGGCTCACAGATGCAGAACAACCTGCCCAGTTGTACTGTTTCATCTGTACCCTCCCTTGCTGGAATGGTTCTCCCCCCCACACACACACACACTCTCCTATTGTAGAGCAGAGTAGGGAAATGGTTACCACTCCAAAGGGTTGGGGAGGCATTGCTAATCTAAATTATCCTGATCCACTGACTGAGGAATTATTTATCAAAGGGGGTTCTGATTATTTCTTTCATATCCAACTAAGCTGAGAAGCGGGAGTGGAAGGAAGGCATGTTAATGTGCAGGAGAGGGCGGGAGCCCAGTGAAGGGGGAGAATTGGGAGAGGAAGATAGAAGAGAGCACTCTCCTCTCAACAGACCCTGGAGACTGATAAGAGCTCACACAGATAAAATATTTATTTTTCCATATGTTGCAGAATGCACTGCCATCTCTGTATGTGTGCAATATGTGCAAAGGAGTGTGAAATATATACATCAAATGCCACAGATCTGGTTAATTTCCATGCATTTAATATGCTTAATACCTAACGCCTCATCCATATGGTTTAATGCATATTTCTTTGCACATACAATATGGTCTAGTTAGGGAAGAGCCAACATCTCCGCAGCCTGACTCTCTGCTACATTTCAGCCCCAAACTTGTTGCCAGGTCGGCACAAGGAGAGTTAAAGACCAGAAGGTTCTGCTGGCTAACTCAGCTGCCCTTCACCTTAAAATGCCTTCCTCTTTCGAAGCAGCCTTTTTCTCATAACAGAAATGTTCACAGTGGGGAGATGAAAATGTTTTTGTTCTCTTTGGACAATTGGGAGATGTTCATTTAGAATGTCTGAACTGACCGTTGAAAGGCGGGTGCCTGTGGCCACACTTATTTCCTTCTTTTTCTTCTTCTTCTTTTTTTTTTCTCTTAATGCAGAGCTCCATCAGTGTGGCTGGAGGAAGTGCACAATGATTGGTCTGTTTCTCTCTGGAAGCGTGCAGGGTACCCCCAGTTTTGCTTTGCATATATTTACGAAACATCTGCCCTTTTCTTGTTCTGAAGTCCTTCCCCCCTCACCAGCCCCCTTTCCCCTTTCCCGGGTTTTCTTTCTTTGTTGTTATTGGCTTGTCTAACTTTTTCATTGGATTTTTCATTTTCCGGTTGAGGGGCGACTTCATTAGAGTGTATAATTTTAACAAAGTAAAAGAGAGAGAGAGGGAGGGAGAGGGAGAGAGGGAGAGTCAGGCACGGAGGGGGGAGCAGGGGAGAAAACAAACTTGAAAGAAAGAGACAGAGAGGCCAGAGAGAGTTTGGCAAACCAACCTTTGGCATGGTGACCAGGAGGAAGGTTCTGGTAGGAGTTTGCTCTCTGATTGCTGCCTGGTGTCAGCCAGTGTGCTGCTGCTGCCCTCTAAAGGCTCCAGGGAATAGTGCAATCCTCAGGGGCCTTGTTTATTGAACCCTTTTTGTATAACTGCATTTCCAGTTAATTTCAACAGAACTTGATCTTCCCTCCTTAATCAACCATAGACTTCAAAATAGGTCCACGAATAGCACCTGCCATGCCAGACAGACTGGTGCCAGGTTGTCGTGTTTCTCTGCTCCCAAAGAACGGTGAAGTGGTGATAGGAGTTGGACAATCGCACTGAAGGGCAGAGAGCCACTCTTTCTTGCCTGTGCAGTTGGGTAACAGCCAGTGGTAAAGGACAAGTAGAGTGAAATTAGACAAATGAAGGAACCAGAAAGAAAGGTTGGTTGCATTTCCTGTTTGTAAAGGTGGCTACAATGTTCCCATGACAAGGATGGTCCCCAAAGGTAATCTTGGAGACTGTAAACAAGGTGTGGTATAAGGTGTCAGGTATGAAGCCAGATCAAACTTAGAACTGGAAGCAGGTGCATTGTTATGAACAACCAGTACAGTTTCTGCAGTTCAGTATAAGTATTGGTGGACCAGCCATGTAAACAAGATTAGAAGAGAGTGCCTTTAATAACTGAGCCACATGTCTAAAACTACCCTGGGCCTTGTCCATAAGCATCAGGGGTAATTTTCTGTTATGCTAGGTGATACTTGTCATTGGTATTTTGTCTCTATATTAAAAGGAATTATAAGGACCAGCCTAGCAGTACTGAACAAATCAATAGCACTTTTATTAAATGCCCTTCATGATTTCAAAGGAAAGGCAGCCCATTCAGGTAGAGTCCACTAGAGACATAATTGTGATTCAGGCTGCCCCTGTTCCCATGAATATTTTAACTTCAGTTCCATTTCATTCCATTATCAAACAACTCTTGAATAGCTTTCTTACATAAGATGTTCTACTTCACAGTATGGATTAGAGAGTAAACTCCAGTAGGACAGGAAGGAACCAGGTTTGTTTAATCCCTAATGCACACTGGCACATCAGAGCACATCGTGAATGTAAAATAAATGTGTGAATGAATGAAGGATGATAAGGAAGAAGGAAAAATGGATGAACACAAGGAATATAAAAATAATCAAGACATTTTCTTACCCTCAAAGAGAAGAAAAAGCTCATAAGTAACCATTATTAAAATCAAATTCACCTGGCCATACATAGTGGCACACACCTTGAATCACAGCACTCAGGAGGCAGAGGTAGGAGGGTTGCTGTGAGTTTGAGGCCAACCTGAGACTACAGAGTAAGTTCCAGGTCAGCCTGGGCTAGAGTAAGATCCTACCCCAATAAATAATTAAATAAATAAATAAAATTTAGTGAGCAACACACAGTTACTAAAAAACCCTTAGGAAATTTTGGAGAAAGATACAGTGGATGTTCTATCAGAGAGAGAAATGACAAGTGTATAAGACAGGGACATCATTTGATAAGTAGAGAGGCAGAAATGAGTCAAGGGTGTTCAGCACAAATACAGACAATAAAAGTGTAGAGCCAAAAATGTAGAATCCAGAACTATCTGGGAATGGTAAAAGAATTTCAGGGGACCAGTACATGGGACACATAAAATAAGCTAGTGCAGATAAGGGAGTCACCCTGGGGATCAGATAACAAGATCACCTGAGAGGTGGTGAAGGCAGGAAGGAATCAGTGATGAAGGTGCCTGGGCCTCGAGGTTGAAAGGCATCTCTGGTGTAGACAGAGCTGTCAGGACTGGACAGCGAGCTCTCCATAAGGCAGAGGAAGGGGTCTGATGGGTCCCAGGTTTCCAGCCTGACCACAGATAGTAGTGATGGAAACAGGGACAGAGTTTGACTCAGGAGACTTTGGTCTCAGGTGCTTTCTTATATTGAAACACCTGATTAGCAGATCCTTAGGGGACATTGGACACAGGTTTGGGGGTTTTGTCCTTCACTTGCCCAGTAGCACTGAGCAAGGCATTGTGATTTGTTTCTTTTACACTGGCTTTCTCTCTACTGCAAAGAACGTCTGGAAGGTTCCCTCTATTCTATTCGTTGCCATGCTATTTCTGCTTTCTCCCCTCTGAAGAAACATATGATTTAATAACCTGTTGAACCCAAAACACAGAACTCCAATCATACCACCATATTCTGCGAGGGCAGATTTAACTACCCTGTATAGCACAGTTCAATGTGAAATACTCTGTGTACAAGTCCAGTGCCATCCTCATAGAAACAGGCGAGCATGTAAACACATTTACTTACAACAAATTAATCTTCTATCCAAGAAGGGGGAAAGAAAGAATTCTCTGGATACTGTATACATGGTCTCTCTCTCTCTCTCTCTCTCTCTCTCTCTCTCTCTCTCTCTCTCTCTCTCTCTCTCACACACACACACACACACACACACACACACACACACACACAATCCCCTGAAATTGGGGACATGTTCAGGACTAATAATCCATTTTTTGCTGAGGTCTAGGGTCTATGTATTGTAGGCTAATTTATAAATTACTATCAGTTGCATCCTGAAAGAGGAGTCTTGAGATGGCCATGACCAATAGCTATTTCATTTCTGATTTCTGACCCCAAATAATAGTTACTAACAGTTACTTTCTGCTTCCTTTGACATGTCTTCCTCACATGGCCAGCACCCAGCCACTCAAAGAATGTAGAGAACCCTAAGCATCCCACGTATAAAGAGCCTCTGGGTGACACTTCCCTCTCTACCTACTTGAACCTACCTGTCCTTGTCACTTTTTACTTGCTATTTAGCACACCTCTGTCACTACTCTGCTCATCTGTACTGTAAATTTAGGTTGTGATGGGAAATTATGCATTGATTTAATGGTAATAGTAAAATTGAATATCCCATAATGTGTTCCACAGATACAAATTTATTATCCCGGAAGGAACCTTTAAGGCCTTCTAATCCAAGCCCTTTATTTTACAGATGAGGAAACTGAAGCCCAGAGAGGTGAAGTGAGGTGTCCAAAGCCACACAGCAAGTTAGAGGCACACCTAGTTCCATAGCTCAAGTCTCCTGACTCCCAGTCCAGTGCTCCTCCCATTACCCACCGGTCCTGTCTCTAAGCTTCCTGACAAATGCTAGAACGGTAAACCTCCACTAGTATTTTTCCAGTCCATAATACTCTCACGGGGTGGGCAAGGATGCTTTCTTGGATAATGTCAGCCATACGTAGCTCAAGCTGTCTAAAGTTCTGGGACAGGGTCTTTTTATACAGCCAACAGAGTCCAAATGCGGCGCTATTTGCTTGGCCCATATGCTTTCATGTGTTCCCAGTTAGGCCATTACTGGAGGGGAAAAAAAAAAAAAAACAAGAATCAGCTTGTTTTAAAACAAGGGACATACTGGACTCCCTCCCATCCCCCTTCAGAAAAAAAAAATCAAGTTATCTTTAACAGATTCTAAAAATGCCTTTTCCCAAATATGCAGTCAGTTCCTTCAAAGGGCCCTTTGTTTATTTTCAGGAAGAAACCCAAGACAGCTGAAAACCAGAAGGCATCTGAGGAGAATGAGATTACTCAGCCGGGTGGATCCAGCGCCAAGCCGGGCCTTCCCTGCCTGAACTTTGAAGCTGTTTTGTCTCCAGACCCAGCCCTCATCCACTCTACACACTCACTGACAAACTCTCACGCTCACACCGGGTCATCTGATTGTGAGTACACCCACAGTGAGGCCATGGTGTCTTAGCATGGTGCTTCTCCCCTGGGTGCTGCCTGTCTCACATTCAGAGAGGGTTGTTTGCATTTGGCCTTCTAAAGTAGCCAAAAGTAACATGCCACCATTTTGATCCAGCCAACATGCATATGTTTTCAAAGCTAGAGCGTGTTTAAAGCCAGGTAATGAGCTGATCCTTTGCACCTCACGATGCTGATTAATTCCTCCAGCCACATTCTCTTTCCTAGTAGCTCAGAAAAAGACCGTTTATCGCTGCTTTCTGACCATGCTTGCACTGAACAACGTCTCCTCCACAATTCCTAAGTGGAACAACTGGAAACTGGACCTCAGAAGGCCAGTGAGACACAAAGAAACAGCCATTTCAAAATTACATAACACAAGTCAGATTTGCATTAGTTATTGGAATCTCATGTAGCTTGGCTGAATTTCTGCCTTTCCAGTTTTTAATTTATTTTGAAGTGGTTAAAGGATAGCATAAATTTGCAGAAGAAAAGAGAATGGCTTCTAAGAATTCAAAAGCCACCCAGACTTCACATAGCCAATAAGCATTCAGGTTAAAAATATTTTTTAATTAAAAAAACTGCCTAAGGGCTAAATTTGGAAATGGGCAGCTTAATGAGACAGTCACTATTAAAATCACTTCTTTGCTGTTTATTTTTGCTGTCTTCTCACTAATATGGAAGTCACTTCTCAAAGTCTATTTTAAGAAAGTTGATAAATCACGTTAGTAGACTGATTTTTGTTTCTCAAACGTAACTCAATACTTCAGAGGGAAACACCTGCTGATAATAACCAAACCTTTTAGCTTTAAGATACCCAACTTTTCTAACTAATGTCCACACAGAATAGACATTCTGTGCAATAGGCAGAGAGCTGGTATTTTCTTTAGAGTGAGTGAAGTAAGAGACCAAGAAATCTTTATTTCCAAAAAGGACTGCATCTCTTCTGTCCCACAGAGACAAAAATTATTAATTAGGAAGTAAAATTCTAAATCACTTACTGTTATTTTCCTAACAGAACAAACATAAAATTCTTCACAAAAGACCAGAGGTGGCAGTGCCAGTCCCTGGGCACTTTGTTGTAGAAGTGTCCAGCCTGAAGGATAAGACTGGGTCAGGAGTGGCTGAAGTGGGCTTTTGTACCTATGTTTGGGCTGAGGCTGTTCTTGAGCTCACACGCAAAAATAGAACTAGAAATGACAAGATCCAAATCACCCATGTGACTTGTACACAGTTGTAACTTCTGTCTAGACATCAGAGGGCAGAGCAGGAGCCACATTCTATGGACCATCACAGTCACGTTCTGGCTTTCCTTGCCTGGCAGTCTCCAGCCTAACAGTGAGTACATGAAGAAGTGGAAAACAGCATGGCATCATGCCCATAGACATGTGCACACTGTCCCTACCTACCAGGAAGGTGGCCTTTCCCTGTGGTGAAGGGCCTGGAGCTTATGCATGGAGACCTTCATCACCTGGCTTTCTGCCACACCTTATGGGGATTACATACAGTGCCCTTTGCCCAGAAATCTGTTACAGCAAAATGAATGTTTTACTGAGTAGAAAAGTCACTGAGCTGCAATGATTGTACTATAAGCATCCTCCGGCCAGGCCTTACTAGCCTGGCATATGTAGAAGGAACAGTAGGAATATATTGTCACTACAGACCCTGTAGAAGCCAGCAGAGCAGAGCTCAGTAGGGTGTCTTAATGAAGTTGGAAGGAGTAGGAATTGGGAGGAGAAAGCTAATCTCCAGCTGTTTAGAAAGTCACTTTGATTTTGCCATTAAGATGTGTGAGTCTTCTCTGTGCCAACCTGTTGTTTAAACTGATTATACTTCTCTCCAAACGTATTTGGATTGTAGTTTGTCCTGATTTTAGCTTACACTTAGAGGAAAAATTGTTTTTAGGAAAGATTCACAGAAATCTGTCCATTTGGAGGTTGCTTGAGAGAAGACAGGAAAGGAGTTTATTTTAAGCTGTTAAAATTTTTGGATGCTCTTCTTGCATTCAAGAGAATTTTTTTTTTTTACTTTCAAATGTCATTCTTGCCATAGATTAATTTAAAAGCCTAATTTCTTTAAGGTAAATTATTCAGTTCCTATTTAGAACTAACAGATTTGGGTCACTTAAAAATAGTGCCCTTGACTTGTTAGTCTCTTTAGCTTCAGGAACATTCCACCAGTATGTGGTGTTCCAAGCTTTCACAAGTGCTTGAATTTTTATAACACCTTTTTATTTGTCATGTGCTTAGCAAAATTATTCTTAGTCATGACTTAATGCCCATTTCCTGTCAGTCAGCATGAATCTTCCCAATTCACAGATGAGAAAACTGAGAAAATTGACACCCAGGTAGAAGAATGATTTCCTGCAGTTAACACGTGTGCCTGTGCGTGTGTGTCTGTGTCTGTGTCTGAGTGTGTGTGTCTGTGTGTGCTCACGCTCTGAGGAGTATTCATGGGTTGCTTTCTTTGGGAGCAGCCAGCATTCTCTGCTCAAAGCCCAAAGGTGGCATTCCTGGCTATAAACAGGCATAGTAGAAATGTGCACCCACTCACATTGGTGATGGAGTTACAAAAACAGAAGGATAGATGGTCCCTGCAAAAGACAAGTCAGCTCTGCTGTGAGCTGGTAAGGGCAGCAACCGCAGCGGTGGTACATGTGAAGGACACAGCCATGTTTTAAAAGCACAGACGACCAGTCTGACCCTGTAAATTATCAGTTGGCCAAACCACTTCACATTTGGCAAAAGATCCCAGTAACATTCAAAACCAGAAGGAACAAAGTCGAGGTATTCTTCCCTCTGCGAGACAATGCTGTTAACAATGCTCCTGAAACATGCGCAGTTCAGCAGCGCACCCACTCACACAATCTCCTTGCAGTAATATCCCACCATTACCTTGGAGCTTGTCACCTCTATACCATTTCTGAAAATGTAATGGTAAACAAATTCAGATGATGATAATGGAAGGCATTACGATGATTTGGGTGATGTAGAAGGTGTGAAAACCCCAGGTGCTTGACAGAGCAGTTATCCACCCTACAGGCTGGGTGTTGGAGGAGCCAAGCTCTCCCTTCAAATGTTTCAACAGGGCTAAACCGAGTCAGCAGAGCAGATGAGACTCTCCATATAAAAAGCCTCTCTTGACAACTATCAAGCTGTAGTACATCACAGTCCTACTCGTGATAGACGCAACCAGAACTGTTCCTTGCATATTTCTTCCATTTTGTTCCCCCCCCCCCCAGATAAGGCTCCCATGGAAGAGAGGAGCCTGTTTTCTCCCTTAGGCAGCCCTGCCCACTTCGGTTGTCCATGGGTCTAGTCTGTCTCCTCTCCTTTGTGGAGCCTGACATTTGGGCTTCCTTACCTTCCACTGTTTTGGTGCTGGCCTCATCTATCTGACTGTCTCGCTTTCTGTGCCCTTGCCAAGATGCATTTATGCATTAACAGTTTTTATTTATTTTTAATCTTACCTTTACACACTAGCAAACTGTTGTGTGGGTGAGTTTAAGTTTAGCTATGTAGGTAGCCTGGCACTGTGGGGGCTGCCTGCTGTCGAGGAGACCTGGGCTCCTCCTTTGCTCCATCCTGGCCTCCACCTTGGTCTTCCCTCTCCCAAGTCTTCACTTCAGCTGCCCAAGTCCCTGTATTTAAATTTTTAGTATACTTGGCTCATTTTGAACTTTCAAGCAGTTTCTGAGGAACAAAACAACGAGGATTTTATGGAAAACTCCATTAATGCCACATTAAGGCTGACATTTTAATTACCCCCAAATCAGGAAATGCAAAGTTCAGGTTCCCACAGCAACAGAAACTGTCCCCCGAGTGCTGAGGACAGCAATCACAGCAGATCCTTTCACTCCCCGATTACACAACGCCTTTTGGATGCGGAAACATGTGGGGAAAGGGGTGCAGCTTTCAGCCTTCATCTCTGTCCTGTAACTACAGTTAAGGATATGGGCTTTTAGCTTCCCTCCCCAAAGCATCCATACATGCATAATACCCTTACCCCAGCTCTACATGTGTGCTTGGACAGAATGAAAGTTGCTGTGGGGACATTAACTCTGATTTCCAGACTTCCGTGCCAGCCACATTTAAAACATAACGCTATAATTTTTGGCATGTGCATTTCATGTACACAGACAGAAAGAAGCATAAAATGTATTTTAAAGAGCAATTAATTACTAACTTTGTGATTAGAAAACATTTGGTGCATGTTCCTTTCCATTTAGCATCAGCTGCTGGTCTTAGGCAGGCCTAATAGATGGCATACTGTGTCCCATCCTGGATCTCAGATGTACTTACTGTATGTTCCTGTTCTTCTACATAATTAATTCCCTTAGTAAAGTTGTGGGGGAAACAAAATGGAAGGAATATGCAAGCATGTAAATAGGCTAAAGGATATTTTGAAAGAAATTATTCATTTCTACAAATAAACCTCTTAGTCCCTGATAAGGAGCCAGAAATCTGCTAAGTGGGTGTAGACAAAGGTTTCTGGCCACCTTAGAGCATCTGGTTCCGGGCCATAAGAACAAGTTGAAAGCAGATTTCCCCATGAATTCCAGGCATGCCCAGTGGAGGAGTGACTTGACTTTGTAAAAACTTAAGGCTTAAGACTCAAAAAGTGATTTTACTCTCTTAACGACTCCGGTTTATATTCAAACTGGGAAGAAAAATTGTAGGGAAATCAGGTAAGAGGTGGGCTTTGCCAAAGATCTCCTGACTTGTGTTCTTCCTCTGCCCTGGAATCTGGTTGACCCATTTGTGGTGGAGAAGGAAATGTCTCAGAATAACTGAGCAAGTTTGTGAGCAAAAGGAATTAGCAGCAGTACTCTGGTACAGTGTTTCTAAAAAGGCAAATGCTGGCATATAGATTGGAAACCGGAGGAGATCTTATTGAAAAGGTGTATGGTTAAAACTCAGCAGTGAGGCCATTGGCGGGGAGCATGCTCACTGAGGGTCCTCGGATCTTGTCGTTTGCTCATTCTTTGCTGTCATACACTCCTTTCTGCTCAGTTTGCTTGCATATGGTATTTAACCTTTAAGAGATTTCAGCTTTGCAGGGCTCTGATTTGCTGTACTTGGGCTGTCTCTAAGTGTGAATGTGTGTCTGTATGAGTGAAAACTGCTCAAGCAAGTTTGAAGGTCTCTTTGGCAAATCTGACTAAGTGTTCAGAAAGTTTCCAGTGGGAAATCTGATTCAGTGTAAAATCTTTCAAAAGCTTCCTGAGGCACCTGTTTACATGAAAAGACTGGATTTCTGCTAGAGGTGCTCAGAAGGCAATGTTTGTAACTGAAGACCTCTGTTAGGTGTGCCAAAAAAAAAAAAAACCATTTTAGCCCCCAAAAACCTCTATAAATGTTTAAGAAGTATAATCAAACAAAAGCTTCATTTGGATTCAAATGCATGTATCTCAGCAGATGTGTCTAAACTAACTGGAATCCCACAGGAGCAGCTGAACTGGATTGTGGTACGTCTTGATAACTGAAAGAGTTATTCTTAGAATTTGGAAGGACAAAAATGACCCATCTGTGAAGAACCGTAATAGAGACATGGCAAAAAAAAACAGCATCCTCTGAAAGAGTTTATTTATGGAATTTAGGACAAGTTGGACAATCATGAAAACATTTTGGGGTCACACTAATTTGCAGGAGAAATATAGCCAAGATGGGGGGGAATAACAACCACAGACAGTCATTATCCTATGGCTTGGATAATTAATTTCTTAATAAATTCCATATATGGTTGAGCAGTAAATTGAGCATCTGCTGTGTAACTCGGTGCTCTCTGCTTCCAGTGTCCTGCATTCCTGTCTATGCTGAGTCCTATAAGGACTTACATGTTTATCTTTTCATTGCTCACAGTTTAAACTGTTTTTCTACCATTCCATTAGCCAAGTAAACCTATTCCCTATTAAGTATGGATTTCATTTCTTTAAAGACAATCTTTCCCTTTTTAAAAAGTCACCTTTCTACCTCTGGGTTAATTGGCATATATTCTCTTTGGAATTATTTTTTGTTACCTTTTTTACCCTCTTGTTTAGAGACTTTAGTGCTTAGCCCAGTGCTTATACACTAGAAGGCCCATTGATTTTTTTAATGTTTTTACTGAAACTTTCTTTTTTTATGTTTATTTTATTTTTAATTGTCACATAAAACATATTTATTTATGGGATCTCATATGATGTGTAATACATATATACATTGCATAATATTCATATCAGGGTGTATATATCTGTCTTGTCAAACATGTAGCATTTGCTTGTTCATTTTAAAATGTAGTATATTATTATCAACAGTTATCCTACTGTATAAACGGTACCAGAACTTATTTTTCCTATCTAAGAGTAACTTAGCCTCTTTTGATCAACCTTTCCTTTTTTGAAAAAAAATAATTTTACTTATTTAATCGCATGCACAGAGGCCAAAAAGAGCATGGGAGCCCCAGGGCCTCCAGCCACTGCAAATGGACTCCAGATGCATGTGCCATTTTGTGCATTTGGCTTTACATGGGTACTAAGGAATCAAATCCAGGCCGGCAGGCTTTGCAGGCAAGCACCTTTAATGGCTGAGCCATCTCCTCAGCCCTGACCAACCTTTTCTTATCCTACCATCTCACTGACTCAAACACCTTTCTACTTTTTTTTAATATATATATATATAGTCCATAATGAATTACATTATTTAGTGGGCAAACAATGAGTTGTTATCCCCAATTCCCCAATGCCGCCGCTCCCCATCCCCAATCAGCTGGATATTCTCCTCCATGGGCCTTCTGGATCAGTCCTTGTGTCAGGGGACCATGGATAGCCTAGTACTCAGCCCGGTCCTCCTGGCCCAAGTGTGTTGCTACTGAAGGGTGCCATGCCTCTGGATAGTCTCCCGCTCCATGGCTCTCACAATCTTTCCGCCCCCTCTTCCACTCAGTTCCCTGAGTCTTGGTGGGTGAGTATTAAGGCTGCTTTAATGTTGTGAGCTTAGGGGTCTTTGTGTCGAAAATTGTTGGTTTCTGTCACCCTGGTTTATCCTGTGTTGATCGAATGGCTGTGGCTGTGGGTCCCTTGTTCATCCCATCATTCTCTGCAGGGTTCCATATGGATCCGCCGCAATATGACTGTGGTGGCTTATCTCTTGCCAGGATCTCAGCTATCTGCCTACGGTCGGTTGGTAGGGTTAGATGGGCCACAGCTCTCTCACTGTATCCTGAAAAATACAAACACAATCTCCATCGGAGAGTGAGATCAGTACAGGTTAATAAATAGACACAATTCTGGATTATCTAGATTCTATTTTTAGTAGCCTCCCCATCAATCGCTCCCATATTGCATCTTTTCTTGTGAGCCCAAGAGTATGGGATCTGGTGCCTATCACCCTGAATCCCCAGTTCCGGTCAAGGGCTCCCCCTCACTAAGTGGAATATTTGGCCATATCTAAAAGCTGTTGATTGTCTCCCCCAGGCCCAGGTTTCTCCATTGCATGAATGCTCCTTTCTTGGTTCTCTGTTCTCTCCCAGTAGGAGGTGTGGTCAGCCTAGTCATGGCCGCAGACTGTGTTTCATGCCAGTGGTCTCTGTTTACTCCAGCTGTTGTTGATCAGCTTCCCATGGCAGCTTGTGCAGTGCCTTCCAGCACTGCACTAACTGGCATCTGGGGGCTGGTTACCATTCTGGACCTTGAAGTGTCTCTCGATGCTGGTCTATGGCATTCTATGGTTTCTTCAGCAACAGGGTTTGGCCTCAGGCCTGGGGAGGGCACTCAAGAGCTTTGAAAGAATTCTGTCTTGTTTTTGGAACCACATGGGTCACTTTGGTCAACAGCTCAGTGAGGGAAGGAACAGGTGGTTGGGACCAGGGGTTTTCAGACTGATCAATTATTCACAGGTTTAGAGTCTCTCCCCTACTACTCATGGCCCCTCTTGTCAGTCGACGCTCACTACTTACTCAATAGGTGACAGTATGCTCGTGAAGATTTTATGTTTCTGAACATAGTATGGTTTATCCTCATGCTTAAGCCATTCCCCTCCCCCCATCCCTTATCCCTCATTTATAACCTCTCACTTCTTTCTACTTGTCTGCATAGAGTTTACAGTTATCCTGGTTAAGGACTGCATATGAGGGAGAATATGTTCTTTTGAGTGTTCGCTTAGTAAGATCTGCTCAAAGTCAGACCATTTTTTCCTAAATTTCGATATGTCATTTTTCCTTTCAGCTGAGTAAAATTCCATCATGTAAATGTACCACAGTTTCTCTGTCCATTCCTCCATGGATGGGCATTTGGGTTGATTCCAATTCTTGGCTATTATGAATTGAGCTGCTATAAATATAGTTGTACAAATGTGTCTGCGACAAGATGTGACATCTTGGGGATAGATGTCTAGTAGAGGGATAGCTAGGTCCATTGGTAGTTCTATGTCCTTTCTGTTCAGGAGTCTCCACACTGCTTTCCATAGTGGTTGAACAAGTTTGCAATCCCACCAGCAGTGAATGAGGGTTCCCTTTTCCCCACATCCTCGCCAGCAATGATTGTTGTTGGTTTTCTTTATGATTACCATTCTGACAGGAGTAAGGTGATATCTCATTGTGGTTTTGATTTGCATTTCCCTGATGCTTAAGGATGCTGAGCACTTTCTCAGGTGTGAAAGGGCCATTTGTGTTTCCTCTGTAAATTCTCTGTTGAGATCAGTTCCCCATTTTGTGAGATGGCAATTTGGGTTTTTGTTATTAATTTTTTTGAGTTCTCTGTAGGTTCTAGAAATTAGGCCTCTGTCTGAGTTGTAGCTGGCAAAAATCATCTCCCAGTATGAAGGGGGTCTATTGACTCTGAGAACAGTATTTTTGTCTGTACAGAAGATTTGAGCCTGATCAGGTCCCATTGGTTAAGTGACTGTTGCACTTCCTGGGCTACCAGAGATTTGCTCAGGAACTTATTCCCTACTCCTATCTCATGTAGGGTTCCTCCTATTTTTTCTTCCAGGGTGTTTAGGGTTGTATGGTCAATATTGAGGTCTCTGATCCATTTGGAGTTGATCTTTCTGCATGGTGAAAGGAGTGGGTCTATTTTCATTTTTTTACATGTGTTTATCCAATTTGTCCAGCACCATTTGTTGAAGATGCTATCTTTAGCCCAGCTTACATTGTTGGCACCCTTGTCGAAGACTAAGAAGCTGAAGTTACTTGCATTAAAGGCTGGGTCTTCAATTCTATTCCACTGGTCAAACTGTATGTTTTTCTGCCAATACCTTGCTGTTTTAGTTACTATGGCTTTGTAGTATGTTTTAAAGTCAGGTATGGTGATACCTCCAGCGTAAATTTTTTTTGCTCATAATAGTTTTGGCTATTTTCCTTATATAAGTCTTTCACTTCCTTGGTTAGCAATATTCCAAGGTATTTGATTTTATTTGAGGTTATAGAGAACGGGACAGTTTCTCTGATGTCTTTTTCCAAATATTTGTCTTCTGTAGATAGAAAGGCTACTGATTTTTGTGTGTTAATTTTGTATCCTGCCACTCTGCTGAAGGCATTGATCACCTTCAGGAGTTTACTGATACCATTCTTTGGGTCTGATATATATAAGATCCTGTCATCTGCAAAGAGGGATAGTTTGACTTCTTCCTTTCCGATTTGTATCCCTTTTATGCTATTCTCCTGTCTTATTACTTGGGCTAGAACTTCAAGCACTATGTTAAAGAGCAGTGGTGAGAGTGGACACCCCTGTCTTGTTCCTGAGTTAAGCGGGAACTTCTTGAGTCATTCCCCATTGAGGATGGTTTGTGCTTTAGGAGATCTGTATATTGACTTTATCATGTTGAGTTATAGGCCATCTATGCCTATTCTTTCCAGGGTTTTGAACATGAAGTGGTGTTGAATTTTGTCAAAAGCCTTCTAAGCATCAATTGAGAAGACCATGTGGTTTTTGCGATTGATTTTGTTAATGTGGTGAATTATATTTATCGACTTTTGTATGTTGAACCATCCCTGCATCCCTGGGATGAAGCCGACTTGGTCAGGGTGAATTATAGTCTTGATTTGGATTTGTATTCGGTTTGCTAAGACTTTGTTTAGGATTTTTGTGTCCAAGTTCACCAGGAATATGGGTCTGTAGTTTTCTTTTCTTGTTACATCCTTGCCTGGTTGGGAATTAGGGCAATAGTAGCTTTGTAGAAGGAGTTTGGGAGCCTACCCTCTTTTTCTATGCCCCTGACAAGCTTCAAAAAGAGAGGTTTCAGTTCTATGATGAAGGTTTGGTAGAATTCAGCTGAGAAACCATCTGGACCTGATGCTATCTTTGGCCCAGCATACATTGTTGGCACCCTTGTCAAAGACTAAGAAGCTGAAGTTACTTGTATTAAAGGCTGGGTCTTCAATTCTATTCCACTGGTCAGACTGTCTGTTTTTCTGCCAATACTATGCTGTTTTAGTTACTATGGCTTTGTAGTATGTTTTAAAGTCAGGTATGGTGATACCTCCTGCATAATTTTTTCTGCTCATAATAGTTTTAGCTATTCGAGGTCTCTTACCCTTCCAAATAAATTTGGAGATTATTTTTTCAATGTCTGTGAAGAAGGAGGTTGGGATTTTTATTGGCATCGCATTGAATCTGTAGATTGCTTTTGGCAGGATTGCCATTTTCACTATATTGATTCTCCCTATCCATGAGCATGGAATGTCTTTCCATCTCGTTACATCC
>PVHP010000003.1:0-24190 GCA_004024765.1 Zapus hudsonius | reverse complement strand
ATTAGTGATATTCCCAGGTATTTAATTTTATTTGAGGATATAGAGAACGGGACAGTTTCTCTGATGTCTTTACTTTACTGAAATTTTCTAGTGTTTTTGTTTATCATGTTTAGGGCCACACTTATTGTTAAAAATTATATTTTTATAGTGCCATGTCTTCATCTATGTCTTCTTAAAATATTAGCCTTCCTTTACATAATTACTCTTTTGTACAATATTATTGAGTGTCTTACCTAGTCACTTATGCAGTAATGGTTGGTATCCACTCTTAACTTAATCTTTTGTAGGTTGTTTTACTTAAGCACTGATTTAGTTGCTGACCAAATATTACCAGACCATTGCTTTTAACCTAAGTCCTGAGCGAGGATTAGCGATAAATGCATATGCAGAATGTCTGGGTTCCTCTCTGCATAGGTGCTGGGTGGAGCTCCCCAGGATAATGTCTGTGGCAGTGGGAAAGGCTTCCCAGGAAAGATGACATTAAACTGAGCCGTGCATGGGTAACGTCGAAGAGGGATGGAATGGCATTCCATTAAGAAGGAACAGACACAAACCCACAGAGGCACAAAAGAACATGGTCTTTTCACAAAACAGAAAAGTCCAATTTGATAGTGAGATCTTCTACTTTGCCTCATTTCAATCACGGGACAATATGTATTTGGATAACATCACTCATTATTATAATTCATCCAAACTAATGCACATGCCTTTTGAGAGACATTTGCATTCCCAATAAATTATAAAGTAAAACCCCAATCAAACCCTTACAGACTATATATATATATATGATATACATATATATATATATGTATATCATATATATATATCATATATATATCAAGATGACTTTTCTTTTCTTTTTTCTTTTTTGGTACCAAGGATTGAAAGTAGCAAGGCCTTTTCACAGTCTATACAAGTACTCTAACTTAAGTGTGAATCACCCCCTCCCCCGCCCTTTTTAACAGGTCATCTCGCTTTGCCCAGGCTGGCCTTGAGCTTACTCAGTAGCCAAGGAATGTTCCTCCCGCCTCAGCCTCCTGAGTAGCAGAATTAAAAACTTACACCACAGGTGTGGTTCAAAATAACTATTGTTACTGAAAAAGATTTGTTACCCAGCCACAGAGTCATCATTCTGATTCTCTCTCTGACTCATGGCCTCTTCAGACTCCAGCAGCCCGTCATCTGCTGAATGCTGTCGCATTCTTGGTGAATCTGGTCTCACCTGAAGATATGCCACGCCACACAGTGCTCTCTGACCACCACGTATGTGTGCCAGGAACTGTCTCTGTATAGCTGCTAGAACCAGCTGATGACTTCCAGGCCCCTGGTCTTTACCTTGCCGTCACATCCTTTACTGGAGTACATCTTTCATTCTTATCTGCAACTACTTTCATCTCCTCTATTCATGGATTCTCACATTCCTACTTCCAAAAATTTCTAAAGTGGGGCTGGAGAGATGCCTCAGTGGTTAAGGTGCTTGCCTACAAAGCCTAAAGACCTCAGTTTGATTCCCCAGTAACCAGGTAAAGCCAAATGCACAAACTAGCATGTGTCTGGAGTTTGTAGCGGCTCAAAGCCCTGGTGTGCTCACATTCTCTCTGTCTGTCTCTCTTCTCTCTATCTCTCTCTGCTTTAAATAAAAATATATGTTTTTTTAAATTCTAAAACCCACATGTATAACTGTATGTGGAGATGGATCATGTCGGATCAATTGCAAGAATGCAGGAGGCATGAGGATGCTTTAAGGAGAATGTCATGTCCAACAGTCACTTCACACTGGGTGATATAATCAAAGTTCTCATTGGTCAGCAGCAGAATAAGCACTTTCTGCTTTCTTTTTAGTCTCCTTTCTGCCTTGACGTGTTTTATTCTCTCTTGGGAATGTACATCAGTTTTTACTTTTTAAAGTGCTGAGCAAAATGAAAGATTATTATTGTGCTGGTGAGGAAACTGTGGCAAAAGAAGGCCCCAGGTGCTCCCAAAGGAGAGCATAGCACCCTTCTCTTCCATCCTCTGTGGGTGCCTGTTCCAAGTCTGCTTGATAGAGAACTTACATCCAAGCTGGAATGAGTCAGAGCTACTCATGGGTCAGCTTTCTGCATGCTTGGAAGGCGGAGGGCCACAGACCAGGTATTGAGCAGGATGTCATTGTACAAGCCTCAGTCACATGCATAGAGACTCAAAGCTCATCAAGACGAGCAGATACCGTCCCACACGGCTGCCCCATAGGTTGACTGGAGATGCCTCCCAACACTAGAATCCTCCATAGCATCTATTCACTCACTCAACGTCCATGTATTGAGTAGCCTTTGTGGCTGCTGCCAGCTGAGTTCCATGGGTCCACAAAGGTGAGCACAGCACATCCTGCCCCAGTGATCCTAAATCCTCATGCATGTCCTCAAATCACCATTATCTTGAAATTTAGAAAGCTTACAAAATGCATTATAATCTGTTGACAGTGACATCTAGTTAATTGAAAAGCTTCAACTGACCTCTTTTGAAAGATGAATGGGATTTCGTTGGAGGCGAGACATTATGGTAAAATATGCGTGTCAGTCTGGGTCAAAGCTATACAGGCATTTTCAGGGGACCTACCACCTAGGACAGATGTGATTACACAGGAGTGTGTGGAGTCCTCAAGGATGGGATGAGCAGCTGGAGGAGAGAGGTACTGTCATTAGTTCAAACCATCATAACCTGAAGAAGAGTTGCAGTTACCTTCTTGTTTCTGGCACAAAGCACCCAACCAAAAGCAGCTTGTGGAGGAAAGGGTTCATTTTGGCATACAGACTCAGGGGAAGCTCTATGATGGCAGGGGAAATTATGGTGTGAGCAGAGGGTAGACATCACCTCTACCACAGCAGGTGAAAAACAACAGCAGGAGAGTGTGCCAGACAGTGGCAAGGGGAGGCTGGCTAGAACATCCCACCATAAGCCCACCCCCAACAGCACACCTCCTTCAGGAGGCTACAATTCCCAAATAGCTACCAGCTGTGGACCTGGCATTCAAAATGCGTAAGTTCAAACAAGGAGGCTGGTGATAAAAGGAATAAGGGTTGGAGAGCCAAACTCAACAAACTATAGGTTAGGACGGACAGTTCCAGGAGCTGGGTGCTAGGTGAAAGAATAAAAATTATCAAAGATATCAAAAAGAGATTATCAACAGTATTCAAGGGCCTAGACATGGAGTTAGTCTATAATCCTAGCTTCTAAGGAGACAGAAGCAAGAAAATCTCAAGTTTAAAGCCTGCTGGATGGGCTACAGAGTGAAGCAAGTTTAAAGTCAGTCTGGTCAACTTAGCAAGACCCTTTCTGTAAATAGACAGAGAGAGATCATAGATAGATGGGCAGATTGAAAGATAGATAGATTGATGAAAGGACTGAGGATGTATTTCATGGTAGAGTTTACATCGCATGTACAAAGCACCAGGTTCAATCCTTAATTCTAAAAAAGTAGACTATAGTTCATTTTACACACTGTGAAGCACAAGACACTGAGGTTTTTCTAATAGAAACAGCTAACAGTGAGTTACAGATGGGGTCTTGGTTACAGTAGAAGTATGTGAGATTACAACAAGGAAGCACTCTAACCAAGAGGACATAATTCATGCCATAAATATGGGAGTAAACTTCAAAGAAGACTTTGTTGAGAGAGAAAAATAGAACCTGGGGAATGTTTGCATTGTGTGATAAGAACTAGAACAAAGACTCTTCAAAGGAGAAGAGCAAAAATAAGATCTGTGAGACAGGAGAAAAGCCAGGAGAGTAAGGCGCAAACATGGGGGAGGGAAAGGGTTAGTGACGCCATAGCTACAAACACCACAGGGGCCGAGAACTGGGAAACTTTAGGCTTTAGTACCGTAGTTTCCAAATGCTATCAGGAAAGCAGAATCAGATGTGACTCTCTCTCTCTCTCTCTCTCTCTCTCTCTCTCTCTCTCTCTCTCTCTCTCTCTCTCTCTCTCACACACACACACACACACACACACACACACACACACACACGCACAGTGCAAGAGAAGGCTGGGGACAAACAAGATAAATGGAAACGCAACCACTATAACCCAATTTTCAAAAGAAGTTTATAAAGAATAACTCAAAGGTAGTATCAAGCCCATTTGGAACCTGTGTAAAGAGAGACTGTTTAGAAGGCAAGGGAACCTGTGTAAAGAGAGACTGTTTAGAAGGCAAGGGAAGAGGGAATCAGGTCCCATTTAAAAAGAGCAATGGGAATGTGGATGCAGGAAGGCACTTCTCAGCCTGAAAAATCATTCAGCTTCCCACCATTACTTTCTCTTACTTAATGAAAATGGAAGTTTCATAAGAACTACTAATATATATGCATATATATATATATATATATATATATATATATATTCTTTGGATAGTTTCACTAATATTCATTCCATTATCCTCAGTAATCTCTGAACATTCAGCAGAGTACATGTATCTTTTAATTTTTAAAACAAACTAAAGTGTAAGCCTTTTTAAAATGTCACATTCTGTGAACTCATTTATGACAGACCCCACTCAAATAACCTTACAGTTACTAGTAAAATCATATGCTATTCTTAGTCTAGCATCATGAGATAGTCCCAGGTTCATTACTTGGGGCAGAGAGAGTTTAACTTTTTTATTCCAACTATTTGTTTTCTTTCATGTTTAAAGACATTCCAAAGGCCACTGCCATGTGCACTCACAGTATCTGATGCTACTTCTTCAGCTTAGTGATCGGGACCCAACTAAATGATGTGTTCCTTTGTTCCACTATTGCATTTTCTATAAAAGCTAAATGAAAAAATTCATTTTATTAGTAGTGGAAATTATTTAAAGAACCACATGGAAGAATTTGAACATTATAATTTCATGACACAAAACAAATTCATAGCTGATACTACCACGTTTTTCCTTCCTTTTCCAATTCTTAAAGTGTTTCCTCCTACTTATTTATACCCAGGAGTTTCTGCATGGTTAGCCCTCTTCTATCAAGATTTCACACAATATTAAACCAGGCATATGGAATTTTTATGAAAATCTGGTGTAGCATGCAGAACACTACAGAAAGCATTTCAAGAAGTCTAAATTACCTTTGTGGTTTGTTTTTAGCTGGAATAGTTTCCTTTCCTGTATAATCACTTACTGTTTATGCCTCATATCTTGACCAGTTTTGGATATGTAAGAAAATCATGAAATGAAGGCTCATGTGCACCCCAGCTGTCGAGCATGGCTCTATGTGTAATGGCATGTGCGGATTCTGAGCTGAAACCCTTCATGTTATCTCCAGAGAAAGGGATGCTTGACTTCTTCTGAGGGTAACCTGGTGATTTGGGTGTTTTTGTTTTTTCCAATTTTGAAGAAACCTCTAGAAATCAAGCTATTCCATTTTATTGCTTCCCTCAAGGTTCCAGGGTACTGACTAGATCCTGGCATTCCTAAGACAACTTAAGTAAGCCTGGCTTAAGATGCTGAGAGATGCTCTCAAGCAGACTTTATTCCTCAGGGGTGATACAAGCATCTAGGCAGAGACTACTTCTAGCCCCCAGCCCCACTCCAAAGCTGTCTCTTGACCTAGAGGCCCGAGCCTCCACCAGTTCCATTACCTTGCCTCCCTCAGAGTCTCTAAGCCTCCTGAGATGTGTGTCCACATATGTGTGACTGGTGGTATTGGTCTGCAGCACAGACAAAGTTTCCATTAGATGTGGGTCAAAAAATTCAGAGCAGGCAAAAAACAACATCCCAGGACATATCCCAATCAGAGTCTTTCTGTATGGTCAAACCTGGCTCCCAAGAGTAAACTGAGAAGCAGTAAGAGAACTCCACTGCCCTGATGACTTTGGGGCTCTTCTCTATGCCCATAGGGCAGGCACGGGTATAGGAACAGACCTCTAAGGCTATTTCTTGAGCATGTTGATAATAGGCTAAGATTTAGACCATGTGTTCTTCAGGAAATGTTTTCTCATCACCATGGTCTAGTTATTTGCTCTTTTAAACATGAACTTCAGCCTATGAATGCCTTTTACATGCTTTTAATTACCTCCCTCTGCTTCCATTTCCTCATATGCATAATGAGAATAAAAATAGTATCTATCCCTTTGGATCATTATAAGGATTAGAGTACTGTAAGCAAAGCTCTAAAACAGTATCAGATAAATAGCCAATACTCTCTGAACATGAACTACAACTTAACCTTTATTCTTCCTCTCTCTCTCTCTCTCTCTCTCTCTCTCTCTCTCTCTCTCTCTCTCTCTCTCTCTCTCTCTCTCTCTCTCTCTCTCTCTCGGGTTTCATAGCCCAGGCTGGCCTTGAACTTGAGAGTCCTCTGTCTCCACCTCCCTAGTTCTAAGATTATAGACAGACGCCATCATTCCTAGCCTCAGCTCAACTATTTTAAATTGTGAAGTAAATATGGACTGAAAGTAATGCAGCATAAAGGGTGGCTGAGGCAGGTACCCTTTCTTCCCCCTAAGAATAACTGCAACTATAAAGTCCTTACTCTGTAGAAGAGGAAAGTCAGTGCAGAATAGTGTCTTTTCTTTCCTGAAAATGAAAAAGAATGAATATATACTAAGCATCTACTCTGTGTCAAATACACTGCTATATCATTCTTACAAGACACCCCATATACTAGATAAGAAAATTGTCTGGCATACAGAAAAGCTGTTGTTGTTGTTGTTGGTGGTGGTGGTGGTGGTGTGTGTTTGTGTGTGTGTTTAAAAAAAAACTTCTAAATATTGTCTTCTTGATATAAGGAAACTTCAGAACATTATTAATATTATAGCATTATAAGAACACTATAATACTATAGCATTAGAAAATGACATTACCCAACTCAGTTCCTTGTTCTCAGGGCATTCTAATCAGGAAGAGATTTTGAACTACCAGGGAAGGGAATGGATTTGAATGCTCCCTCCCTTGGAAGACACCGTCATATCTGCACATGCCCCAGATCAGCCCTTCAGTGTCCTTTTACTGTAGCCCAGATATGTGAGGGGACAAAAGCCTTAAAACAGGTGAGCCACCATCTGCCACATCAGAGAGCCTTTTCCAACAAGAACTATAAGTACAAAAATGCACCTCTTATCCTTCTGAAAGACAGCCTTCCCCATGGTTTCAGAGTGTTTTGAAATAATTCAAAATCGAGATACGTTTAGTAGAGTAAATGTGTCTCTCGGCAGAGGAGGATTACTCTTAATCACTGGCTCACTTACCTTCTTCCATTCTGGAGCAGTTTGCAGCAGTTAGAGGGAAGATGCAATCTTGAGAAATTCTGTGAGACTTGTTGGCTTTGTCCCTAGGGAGCCTCTCCTGTCCTGTGATGCCCACATAGTTTTTAGTAATGTGTAGAGATAATTTTGGACATTTGCTTCTCTTAACTCCTGAGTGTTTTTGCTGCTGAGTGTAGAATTTTAAAAACACATGGGCAGGAACTTGATCTACAAGTCTCCTTGTAATAGCTACAGATTGAAAGCCAAACTAGATTGTGTGCAAGACTATATAAATCCGTCAGAGCTTTAAAATGATAACTTACTGAGTCATGATTTCTGCATCTTGCATGCAGTATGCCTTAAATCACATGTTGATGGCTAATCAGCAGAATCCAAAGACGCAAATTAGATGTTACAATATTTACAGAGAAAATATATGTGTAGCTTGAAAAGTAATGATCCTCACAGTCACAGTCCCACCCAAAAGAAAAAAATAGTAACTATTGCAATCTTAACTCTCAACATTGTAGCCAAGAAAGGAATATTGCAGTAGAAGGAGGTTTAAGACAGAAGTTCTTGGTTACAAGAGTCTGTTGCACCTGCAGTCAGGATGCTTGAAAACGGCTCGGAAGCCATACTAGGTAAGACAAACAATTCCTGTTCAAACAACACTCTCCCATGTGTTTTCTAGCGTCTCGTTTAATTTTATGTACTAATTTATCCATTCATTGTTTGTAGTGCGAGGAGGTCAAAGCCATTGTCTTTCATATGCTAGGCAAGACCTGTCTGTACCACTGAGTTATATCTTCGGCCCCAGTGAAATTGATAATTAAATGCTTATTTTGCCCAGAAGAAGAATTCCCAGATGCATAAACCTCGTCTTGTCCATTGCTGAATGTCTGGTGTCCAGCAAGGTACTTAGCTATAGAAAGTGCTCAGTAGATGTTTGCAGAATGAACGAATGAAGGTAGGGGAAATTCAGGAAAGTGCATTTGTGAGCATATTGTCCATTTGGAAAAATAGGTACTGATTTTCACTTGAGTTTTCTCACTCAGCAGAACGCATAATAAAGTGCATGACAGATACCCTCGGGTTTGTATGCTGGGGAAACAGAAGAGCTTTCTGTGGGATGTAGGCGGCTACATGTTTTTATTCTAATAGCAATATGGCAGGGTTAAGGTTAACTTTGTAGCATAATCTGGTGCCTGTTTTTATAGATATCATGGAAATAGATATTTCTCTTCAAGATGCTCGAGCAGATGATTAGGTGGAAAGCTCTAGCAAATCTTGCAACAACACAAACGAAAGGTTTTCCCACTCCCCACTCTCCTCACTGTGGCATCTTGTGCAGGTTGATGTGCCTGCCTGCCCCTCCCTCTTCTTTCATCCTCATCTGAGGTCTGATCTGTGTCCAGGGAATACAGCATGTGACTGTCAGTCTAACAAGGAGACAGTTCTTGAGAAATGCACTCCCCACACACAGTGCTCCGGAGCTCCTCCCCTGGGAATGGCAGGATTTGATCAGCAGCAGGCAGAGCTGGCCCAGGGAAACAAGAGCTTGGCATGGAATCTTAGCGCCCTCCTGCTGGAATGGCCCCCAAGAGAGTTGCTTCACGCCCACCCTCCTTCAACTGGCTGGACAGTAGAAGTATGTGTAGGAAAACAAATTCCTGGCTGAATGAATAGAGGATTAAGTGAATGAGAGATGAGTTCACTGTTCCAGAAGTCTCCGCCATCCCACTTGAATAGAAGGGCTAACTTTGAAGCCACTCTGTTCTCCATGGCACAATTTTGTACATCCTCAGCTTTGGAATATGGTTGCCATCTGCTGCCAGTGCATAGGACTAAGGAAGTATAGGGGTGGGCAGGAGGAGGCTGGGAGGGAAGAAGAGAGACACTTAAAATGAGCTAATGATCTCCTTTGTGTTGGAGCCTAGGTTTCAGAACATCAGTCCTGTACTTTAAGAACAAAACACTAGTGTGTCTTGGTCCACACCAGGCGCCAGCACATCAGATAAAGCCCGCGCTGTGTAGTATTCAGCCACGGAGTCTCAAGAAGTTCTGAAGGTGAAATGAAAGCAGCAAACCAAGGGAACCAAATTGGAAAACGCTGAGGGGAATATACCGTCAGAAGGGTTCTGCAGCTATATGTCTTCAGGGTTACTGTAGTTCAAAAATGAATCTGCTAATTAAAGGCTTGCAAAATACTTACATGCCCCAGGAACTTGAGGATCTGTAGAAGAAATGAGAGACTTCTCCATACACTGCAAAGACATTGTGATCTCTTAGCACCACCACGGGCTGAAAGCAACTCGACATTGTTTTACATTTTACATTTCACTGAGATTTGGATACAGATTGGTGCTCTGGCAGCCGGGTGGGTGGGTGGTCCTTCAGAAGCCAAAGAGCCTGGTAAGCAAAGCCAGTAAGACCAAGAGTGTCCCTGAAAAGCCACGAATAGCTCAGAGAACTTCCTCGTTTCCCTGATATTATCTCTATAAATTATTGGTAATGGCACAGAACCAAGTTGATCATTTAAATACTGAAATAACATGTATAATAATAATATAATAACATGAATAATAACTGAGCTGGTATGTACACTAGTGAAAAAATACTCTTATATTTTTGAAGATAAAAACTAGTTAATTGGCTAAATATAACATTTGAAGGAAAGCGCCTTTTATATACAACAGTAGTTCTGTGTCTCGAGTTTAAGAAATTAGCAAGATGGAGAGGCGGAAATCATTTTCTGCCATGCTAGACAAGAATTTCTTCAGAAGTGTGTATAAGATGTTGAGACAATGTCATTTCTAGAAAGGCAGAAAATTAGTTCACAGAACACAAAAGTGATTGCTGAGCAGGGAGTGTGTCACACTTGGTGCTTGGGAGCCACCAAACCAGTGACTCTTTGTTGGCTGTACAAGCTCTGGCCTTGATTCCTGTCTACCACCAGGGATAAGTCATACATGGCTGTGACTCAAGCACACAGTGTATCTACCTCAGCTACAGTTTCTTATCCCAAGAACTCTGTGTGCCTCTACATCCTATTTTATTTTTTCAAAAATGTTCATGCAAAGCAAACATATTAATTTCTAGAAGGGATAACTGATCCACAGTGGACTAACTTGGTTCTTTGTCTTTAAATGGGAAGTGATTGATAATCATGACAGTGACCCAGCACATTGTGCTATTTTATTTATTTATTTATTTATTTATTTATTTATTTATTTATTTATTTATTTATTTTGCATTTTGGGTTTCCAGACAAAGGACATATTTTATCTTTCTCATTATTATTTTTAATTAGTTTTCAGAAAAGTCAAGATAAAAACAGACTCTAACAAATATCCCATAGAGATATTTGATGTTCTCTTTTCTGTCGAGAATAAATTAAGATCCTCTCTGCTGGCTCTCTCTCCGTAGATAGGCAAAATCCCATGCCAGTTTTCAAATGAACAAGGCCTCATTCTAATCACAGGCCCCTCTATTGAAGAAACAGCCTTTTCAATTCATGTCTGGACACTGAATATGTTACATTGGGTTAAGAAAAAAACTTGTAACAGTTTGATTTTTAAACAGTACTAATATACAACTTGGTTGAGAGTTTAGCATTAAATTTAGGCCTTGTGTGTGAAAGGCCAGAGAGAAAACCAGCAGCTTTTATTCTTGCTGGTGACCTGCACAAGATGTTGCATATTTACTTTGTAAATGAGGACACCCAGTGGCCACCAAGTGAAAATATTCTAAACAATCCTGACACTGTTAACAAAAATATAAAATGCCTATTATCAGCTCTGATTGATAGATACCTCGGTTACATCTGTTACCAAGCAGATCAGCTTCCCTAGGTTAGGCAAGAGGGAGAGGAGTTTGGCCTGATTGCTTTATCTCATTTCACAGATTGGCTGACTCCTCCCACAAGTGTAGCTCAGCTTTGGCTCGACTGAATCTTCAGTGAATAGGTGAAATGTCTCTCAGGACAAATGGATTCAGAGAGAAGGGGGAGGTATGGCATGTGTAGGATAGGAAATAAATGCATAAATCTTAAGCTCGTATTGAACCCAGAACTGTGGCAAATCACTAAATCAAAACTGGGAAGAACATTACAGAGACCTTCAGGGACTGTGGCCCTGGCACTATAGCAGATAGGCACACTTTAGAGAATCTGGGCCCTCACTGTCAGCATGTGTGCAAAGCTTAACGGAGAGTGGAGCCAACAAGTATTCAGTCAAGAACTTCTAGTTTTAAAGCAGTGCCAGGGCACTGTCAGAGATCCAGTGGCCTATATTCGTAATTATTGTTGTAGTAAGAGTTATAACAAGAAAGATACTGGCCTTCAGGGGGCCAGAGTCATCTTCTTACAGATTGGGACAAATGACAAAAAAAGAGGGAGACACAAATCTACTGTTCCACCAAATTATGTGGTACATGTGTAAGAAGTTCACATTTATTTCTCACCACTCAGAACAAGAAATGTTTCCTTATTTTTCTAAAGAAAATTAAAACTGAGATTCCTGGCACCGCATTGGCCAGAAGGTCAGTAACGTCTCGGGATTCCCTTTCTCTCCCTATATTTGTACAAAGTCATGAGATCTAGGGAAAAGTCAGATCTTCAGTCCATGGTAATCTATATCATTGACCACCCACCAAAGATGACACTGAGCCTGGTCCTTTTGACTTCCAGAAAGTACTTTAATCACTATGTTTACAGATGCCCATTACCTGGTCTTCAACACTGGCTATGGCCCCAGACCCCAGGAAATCACTGTTTCTCTAAAGGTAGCCAGTGCCTTTTTACGTCTAGTCTCCATATGTGTGCCAAGTGTACCCCCGAAAAGAGTTGTGGGCAGGTGGAGAGATTGGCTGTTTTCATTTTTGCTCTTATGGTTAAGACATGGCCTCACTATGGAGCCCAGTCTCGAACTGGTAACCTCGCACCTTAGCCTCCCAAGCACTGTGATTACAGGCAGAGCCTCCACACCTAGCTGCCTTCCATAGTTTCAAGGAAGACAATGACTTTTCTCCCTGAAATATTACTTCAATGTAACTCCCAAGCCTCCCCATTCACATCCCAGAGAGACCAAATTTAGGATTTAATGGGGTCCAAAACCACAAGTCACTCCGAAATGGAGCCCAGATGGGTAGACAAGAACTTGACATTTCCTACTGATAGGAGAAGGAAGAGAGGGATTATCTTATGAAAGTTTTCTGATTCCATGAGAACAATCCTGAAATTAATGGCTCAACTTATTACCTTGCCAATCAGTCAAAACGAGGCAAAGGAAGAACTCAGGATGAACTGTAGTGATCATCCAAAACTCCACAGAAGAGGAACCGTGAGTATGTTTTATGGAGGGCACCTAGAACTTGATAGCATTCTCTAGTGTGAGCTCCAGCACCAAAAGAAGAAGGAGGAGGAGGAGAGGTAATGCATTCTAGGACTAGCAGAAGGACAAGTCCCTGCAATCAATGCAGAGATTTAAAAAAATATTTTATTTATTTATTTATGAGAGAGAGAGAGAGAGAGAGAGAGAGAATGGGCACACCAGAGCCTCCAGGCACTGCAAACGAACTCCAGACACACGTGCCCTCTTGTGCATCCAGGTTTACGTGGGCACTGGGGAATTGAACTTGGGTCCTTCTGCGTTTCAGGCAAGCGCCTTAACCGCTAAGCCATCTCTTCAGCCCAATGCAGAGATTTTAATTGGGGGAATACTTTGAAAATCAAATCAAGCCAAATTGATAAAGTGAGAAAGTTAATATGAATAATAGGTATCGGCAGAAGACTCTTAGAGATCAGTGTCTTTATTGTAATCTGTAAATAATATTGCAAATACTATGGGAAAGGATATGTAGAGGCTACGAGAAATTTAAAATAAAATACTGTTTATTAGGACAATTATGAAATATGCTTTCTGCCTCACTTGTTCACCAATGGTTTGAGTTCTGTCTGGCAATATGATTTAGAATCATGTTTATGCCAGGACCAGGAAGAAATTCTATTTTATCCCTCACTGAATTCTAGATAAAAGGTTTTCCTAACTCAAAAGTAAGTTTGTGTAATTCTTATCAGTTGATGATATTTTCTGAAAATATATTATTCTTGGGAGTCAAATTGTCTCTTTTGACTTAAGTTAAAATTTTATTTTCTTATTTTTTATTTGAAAATAAGTATATGATTTATGTAGAGACCCAAAAGAAAACATACTAGTAAGAAGGTGCTAGTTTTTGAATGAACACTTCTTCTCTTGTTTTTATTATTGTGTGAATATGTGTGATGTATGTGTATTATGACCATGTGTACCATGGTTGCATGGAGGTCAGAAGATGACCTTGGGGTGTTTCTTCCTCTCCTTAAACTTCATTAGAGACAGGGCCTTTCATTCTTTTTGCTGCTTCTGCTTGTGAGTGCAGACTTCTCACAGTTCCACTCTCATTACCTTAGGGAAATTGGGATTATAGACATGTACATCACCTTGCTTCTGCCTTTACATGGTTATTGAGAATGGAACTCGGGTTAAAAGGCTTGTAAGCAAGCACATTAACCAGTGAGCCATCTCTCCAGCACTGAATGAATGCTTCTTAAATTTCTTGCTGTTGTTGCTGCTGCTGGGGTGCGTGTGTGTGTGTGTGTGTGTGTGTGTGCGCGCGCGCGCGCGCGCGCGTGCAATGGTGCATGTGTGGACAACCTTGGGGCATTTATCCTCTCCTTCCTTCTTTGAGACAGGGTCGCTCATTGTTTGGCTGTTTAATGCCTCACTCTAGCTGGCACGAGAGCTCGAAGATTCTTCTGACTTCACCTCCCATTTCCATAGGTGTGTCTGGAATTACAGACACCTGTGCCACTTTGCATCTGCCCTGTGTGTTCTAGGAATGAAATTTGAACTGGTCAGCGTGCAAGTAAGCACCTGTAGTTGTTGAATCAGCTACCTAGCCTCCACTTCTTAGCTTTGTATTTCTTTCCCAGTAAAGTAAGGGACCTAAACTTTCAACTGTTATTTGAATTTATAGGTCCCTCTTTAAGGCCAATCCAAAGCCAAGCTCCAACTGTGTAACTGTGAATTTAAGTAGATCCTTTTGTTCAGTTTTGTATCCCACCCACGGATGTAGCGTCTCTGTATTTTTGTTCTCCAGATTTAGTGAACAATGGGAAAGGTTACAATAGGGCAGCAGCTAAATTTGTAAGGAAAGAGCTTTAGGAGAAAAAAAAAATGTAACTCCTAAAAGGTGCCTCAAAGGTTTACAATGTAAGAGGATTTAAAGGCATCAACCTCACATTTCAGTGACTTTTCTCCTTAGTCCCAGCAGGTCTCCCCTCCTCAAGAAGCCATTTCATTTCAATTCTGGAATGAGGGAATAGGTATCTTTCAGAGTGTTGTCTGGAATTACCTATCTAGCTTTTGTTCAGATAGTTAAAACTTCACTTTTACAAGCTTATGCTGTGAGAGTAAGTTTCAAAGTTTTATTCCACTGAAATTGAATATTCTAACTATAGAAATTCATGAAGCATTTTATAATGGTTAATTTTTTTTAATCATTAAGTCAAAACTTTGCATGAACAAATCATGTGTTGGTACCACCATTTTCTTCCTCCTGCCCCCATTCCACTAGAACCCCTCCTCAGTGGGATTGCTGGAATGCTCCATGGAATTGAAGCCTATGTGGTATGTGAGCAGTAGTCATTCATGGGGGTGGGAGGGAGGAATGCTTATGGATATGCCCCCACCATGGCTCTCACAAAGTTCTTTGACGTTCCCTGAGCCATGGTGGGTGAGTTTTAAGCCTATTTTAGTATTGAGCTCTTAGCAGCTTCTAGATTTCTGCTTTTGGAATGTTTTGAGTCTCCTCGGTATCAGTCTCCATCACCCTGGTGCAGGTTGTCAGGTTCCCTGTGGAAGCTACACTCTTGCTCATCTCTCCGCCTCCTCTGGTTTCCCCTGGTCCCTAGCTGATGTGTGAGGGGTGGTTCTTCCCCTGCCAGGGAGTCAGCTATCATTTCTGGTCTTGTTGGTAGAGTTGGGTTGTCCACGGTTCTTGCTGCCTTCTGAAAGATAAAAACAGATTCTTCGATGGAGATTGAATGAGATCAGCATAGGTTAAAAGGGATAAGCATTGTTAGTTTGGCATGATTATAATGGGTATAGCCTCTCTTTAGGCTCATGGTTAGTGGAAGCTTCCCTTTGGAGTCCAGATTCTTGGTCTCCATAGGATTTTGGCTTAGATCCTGGGTCCAGCTATGGGTTCCTTGCCAGTTAGCAGACCTCTTGGCCAATCAGAGAGCCCTTGATTACCTGCCTAGGTCGAGTGCCACTATTGCTCAGGTGTGTGCATCTTGTCATGCTGCTTGCTGTCATATAACAATGTCCTCTGCATTCTCCCAACATTGCTGGCCTATTTCCCCTGGCAGCTTATGTAGCACTTTCCAGCACAATACGGGCTAACCATCTGGTAACTGGCTTCCTTTCAGGTTCTAGCCTGTTCTCTCAATGTAGTGTCTTCAGCAGTAGGGTCTTTTCTTTTACCTCGGGCATGTAATGAAGTGCTTTGAAAAGGGAATCTTGTAGGTCCAAATCAACAGTTCAATGTGGGTAGTAACCAATTTCTGGCACTGGGAGTTACAAGCTAGAGGCAAATGTTTTGGGGTTAGGCTTTTCATCCCACCCTCTTCCTGGCCCTTCTCACCAGTCAATACCCCATATTCCTTTGGAGGGTTATATATTTTAGCCTGCTGTCCAGAAGTAAGGATCCTATGATTCCAATTTGTTTTAGACTTAGGTTTGTGTATATCTTCCCCCACCCCCTATTCCATCCTCAAAAACCCTTCCATCACTTGAGTTGCATATCAGGTATGCTTACAACTCAAGTTGTCCCTTGTTAGGAACCACAGATGAGGGGAATGTGCAGCATTTGTCTTTCTGTGCTTGTGTGAGTTTGCTGAGTATGGTCTGTTCCAAGTCCATCCATTTTCCTGAAAATTTCATTATGTCATTTTTCTTTACTGGTGAGTAGAATTCCATTGTGTATATGTACCACAACTTTGATATCTATTCATCCAGCAATGGGCATCTGGGTTGATTCCAAATCAAAGCTATTGTGAATTGAGCAGTTATAAACATGGTTGAGCAAATTTCTCTGTATTAAAGAGAGGAGCTTTTATGGTAGATGCACAGTAGAGGAATAGCTGGGTCAGTTGGTAGCTCTATTTTCATCTTTTTCAGTGGTCTCAATATTGATTAAGTTTGCACTCCCAACAGCAGTGAGCGAGGGTGCCTCTCTCCGCACATCCTTGCCAACACCCATTGTCAGATTTTGTAATGGTTGCCATCCTAGCTGCAGTAAGGTGCAATCTCATCGTTGTTTTACTTTTCATTTCCCTGGTTGAAATTGCTAACCTCACTGTGTCAAGGACTACATAGAAACCTAAAAAGCATTGTTTCAAGTATAGGCAGAAGTACATGTCCAGTGGAGGTCAGCACATGAGTCTGAGTGACAGATGGGGAAGTAGCTCCCTCAATGAGTAATAATAATAAGCAATAATAAATTCTGAAGCTTTATCCCTTTCTGCTTCCCTTTGTGCAGATGTGGGTTTAGCTGACAGCTTTGACAATCTCTTCTAGGTATCTTCCTTCACCATGCCTTCAGCTGAGCTGCCTTTCCTCTTGGGCATCTTGGCAGCAGGAATGGTGTTTCCAGGTTCCTGAAAGCCATGTGTCAGGCACACTGAGAGCCTTCATAAGGCTGAGCTGTATGGCAGCCACAGGCTGAGTAAATTTATCTATATGGGCCCACTGAGCAGAGATTTTGCCTTTCATGTTGCAGCATAGAGAGTTTCAAAAGGCACTAGCAGCTAGTTTGGTTTGTTGGCTGGAAACATGGATCACAAGAGGCCAACATGAGTGAGTTAGAGATGCCTGAGGAAGAATTTCAAAGGCTTAGGGAGACTGAAATGATAGGAAAGTGGATTTACCTACTCTTCCACACTGGGAGAGTCCAGAAGATAGACCATTCACCAACACTTTGCAAAATGAGGAGCCCCAGAATCCCTGAAAAGCTCTGTGATTATGGTTCTGTGGAGGACAGGCCTTTCAGTGGTAATCCCTGTCACTCAAATGGAAAACCTAGAGGCAGTGGGAATAAGTGGCTCCTTAGGAGACAGGGGCCAAGTAGCAGCACTCTGATGCCAAAGGCAAGGACAACAGAGACAGAGCCACAAGCAGACGAGTCTGAATTGCGTGGACCTCTGGCATTGACTACTTAATCCAGGTGTTCCTACAAGAGCAATAGATAGGAGGCCTACTGTCATGGTTTGATACAGGTGTCCCCCACAAACAATTGAATGTGTTCTGATAGCTCGATCCTCAGCTGATGGCAATTCGGGAATTAGAACCTCACTAGAGCTGTGTTGTTGGGGCAGGCTTATGGGGGTTATAAGCCAGCTTCCCCTTGCTAGTATTTGGCACACCTTCCTGCCGCTGTTTACAGTGCTGTGGCAGAGGTGATGTCCAGCCCTCTGCTCATGCCATCGTTTTCCCTGCCAGAATGGAGTTTCCCCTCAAGTCTGTAAGCCAAATAAGCCCATTCCTCTACAAGCCACTTTTGTTTGGGTTCTTTCTGCGCAGCAACTAGAAAGCTGGCCGCAATACTACCAAATTCTTCCTTGATATATAGAAACAGAAAATTTTCAGGTGAAATAGATAAAACTCTAATTCAACATAAAACAACAAGAGAATTACAGTTCCCAGACCTGAGGCAGTTTAAAAGAAGCAGAACTGAATAAAGAAAGGCAAGTCTTAATCCCCCTGAGAAAGGTTCCCGCTATACTACCTGAAATGTATGCCATTCAGCTTTCTCCCAACCTTTCCCAAAGGATTCATAGTCCTTTACCAAGGTAACTGTACACTGGGGAAAGGGACACAAGCAAACTTTTTGTGGTCTAGTGGACCCTGGCTCTGAACTAACATTGAATCTAAGAGACTCAAAATACCTCCTTCACTCTCCAGAGTAGGGGCTTAAAGAGTTCAGATGATGGGATGCCAGAGACGTGGCTCATTGCTTAAAGGCACTTGCTTGCAAAGCCTGATGGCCTGGGTTCAATTTCCCAGTACTCATAAAGATAGATAGACACCCAAAGTGGCACATTTGTCTGGAGTTTGTTTGCAGTGGCAGGATGCACTGGCATACCCATTCATTCTCTCTCTCTCTCTCTCTCTCTCTTTCTCTCTCTCTTTCCCACTCCCTCCCTCCCTCCCTCTCTCCCTTCCTTCCTTGTTCATTCTCTTCCTCCTCCCTCCCTCTCACCTTCTCTCTCAAATAAATAAATAAATAAATAAATAAATAAATAAATAAATAAATAAATATTTAAAAAGAAAAAGAAGACTCCATTGATAAATGAAATTTTTGCTCAAGTCTGATTTGCGGTGGGTCCCCAAACCCATCCTGTGCACACTTCCCTAGTTCTAGAATGTATAATTACAATAGGTATACTTACCACCTGGCAGAATGCCCACATTGGTTTCCTTTCCAGTGGAGTATGGACTATTATGCTGCAAAATGCCAAATGGAAGCCATTAGAGCTCCCTTTACCTAGGAAAATAGTAAATCAAAAACAGCATGTCCCTGGAGGGCTTGCGGAGATTAATGCCACCATCAAGGACTTGAAAGATGCCTGTGTGCTGATTCTCCCCACATCCCCATTCAACTTTTTTATTTGGCATGTTCAGAACACAGATGGATCCTGGGGAATGTTAGTGATTATTAAAAGTTTAACCGACTCAAATTGTAGTGATTTACAAGACGTAGTTTCATTGCTTCAGCAAATTAACACATGTCCTGCTACTTGTTAAGCAGCTATTGATCTAACAAATGTCTTTTTCCACATACTTTTCCATAAGGCCTACCAGAATCAGTTTGCTTTCAGCAGACAAAGCCAGTGATAGACACTTACCATTGTTCCTACCTCAGGGTTATGTTGACTCCCCAGCCCTGATCACTTTTCTTTTCCATGAAATATCACACTGGTTCATTGCACTGTTGGAATTATGCTGATTAGACATAACATAAAGGTATCAAGTACATATGAATAAGACATTGTGTGTCAGAGGATGGAAAATAAACGTAAAATTCAGGAACCTCTACCTCAGTGAAATTCCTAAAGTTTCTATACTGTGGAACATGCTAAGATATCCCTTCTAAGGTAGAGGATAAGTACCTCCTAGAACCAGAGAGAGATTAATTGAGTTTTGTCTAGTAAGCAGGTCTCAAAGGCCCAAGTAAGTAACATGAAAAACCAAGTCCCCAAGTACCAGCGGTTCTTCCTCCTGCTACCACTTCTTCTCTCGCAGCCTGCATCTGTGGCCTGATAGAGTTGAGCAGCTGACAGGAAAGAAGTCTGGGGCCCAGTTTACAGGCAGCTCTATACATGTACAGGCAATACCTTACTGGACAGCTGCATCACTGCACCCCCTTTCCAGGACATCCCCAAAGAACAGTAACAAAGGAAATTTTTCAGTGTGTAGAACTTCAGGCAGTGCACCTGGCTGTGCAATTTACTTGGAAGAACAAATTGCTACATTTTTGGTTTATATTATGTATATATATATATATTGTCAATAAATTCATTATTATTATTAAATTATTCATTAATTAAATTATTAAATACATTGTTATTTGGGGAAAGGATGAAAATAATTTCATTAGACAGAGTTCTTACCTTCATGTTTTCCAAGTTTGTACAGATGAACTGCTTTGTTTGATGCCACAAGTATTTGAAATGGATCCACAACCACTGGAGGATTTATCAAGGAACCACTGATAGATCCTTCCATAGCCTTTTTTCTCAAGTCTCCAGCATTTGTCACATCTTTAAATAACAGAAGGGTCACCTGCACTCAGGAAACAGGTCCAGTTGCTTTATTAACTGCATTTCATAGATTATCAGGACTCTGGTCCTGGTCCATCCAGGTAGATTCCCCCCCCATGGGAAACAAAACCCCTATATAAGGTTTTTGATTGCTTTAACAAAATACCTGAGAGAAACAACTTAAAAGGAGGAGAGAATCATCTTGGCTCACAGTTTCATAAATACCTAGAACCCCGAATGCATTATTTTCAGTATGGCCATGACTTTGCTTTTAGAGGAGGTCAGAATATGACTCTGAGTGGGCCAGGTGGGGAAGGAAGACTCTAGAATGTGGGGCACTATCTAGTTGGTTAGGGATTCAATGATAACAAATACAGAAGGCCAATTCACATCTCTAGCTGAGAGCTGGAAAAGGGTCTTCTCCTACTTTGGATGTTAGAACCCCAAATTTGCTGACATTTGAGCTCCAGTACTTACACCAGCCTAAACCTTAGAGCTACACAATAGGTTTCCCTGCTTCTGAGGCCTTCTGGCTCAGATTGAACCACTCTGCCAGCCTGCAGTGTCCCTAGCCTGCACATGACTTGTCAGAGGACTTCTCTACTACCATAATTCCACGAACCATATCCCTTAATAAATCCCTTCTCATATGTCTGTATGCATATGTATATCCTATGATTTCTTCCTCTAGAGAACCCTGATATGTACACATGTGGTGTGATATACTTAAAACTGAATTTTCAACTTACATTTAGAATTGGTTCCATAAACTTGTTGCTTTTGATTATACTCTTTCTTTGACCTAAAAAGATTTAGGATTACTTAGAAGAATATTCAGCTCTTAATCATGATATAGGAAATGTGTTTCTGTATAACTACAAAAATGCAATCAGAACAGTGGTAAAATAAGAACTCATCAATACAATAAAGCTGGAAGAAATTTTATATAGGAAATCATACCAAGAAATCTTCAAAATTGCTGAAGTGTGGCCTAAATCTTAATTCTGAGGTCCCTTCCAAAACTGAGTCATAAGAGGAACATGAGAAGTTATGATATTCACAGAATCCAGAAAGATAAAAGTATTGGATGAGCATTTTATGAGCACTGAGGTATAGAAGTTGGTAAAATGTCAAGTCCTTTTGGGTGAATTTCTTCTATTTTAGATATCAATTTATGTATATTCTTCTGGTTTCGTTTATGCTATGGTATTCTCAATAAATGCTTCACTAATAAACTGGTAAAATTCAAGTAACTTCAAGAACAATGTCAGGGGCTGGGGGTCATGTCATAGAGGTTAAAAGTGTTTGCTTGCAAAGCCTTTCAGCCTGGGATCAATTCCCCAGCACCCACATAAAGACAGATGCAAAGTGGCACATACATCTGTGGTCCCAATAGGCTTCTGACAGTGAAAAGTGCAGCCAGGAGAACCTGAAGCCGGTGGGCCAGCATAAACTGATGTTCATTTTTTGTCTGGCAGTTCAGTTACAGTGGCAAGAGATCCTGTCTCAAAGAAGGTGGAGCTCAGACACCTGGACATTGACCTCTGACCTTCATTTGCATACTGTGGCACCCACACAGGCAAATAAACAAATTAAAATAGTTTTAAACTGATCTCAGAAGTCAGTCACATTTCTGATTGTAGATACAGCAGGCAAGTCCTCCTCCCTCCTAGAGATTACAACATACTTAATTTGAAATTGGCAAACCAATATTCTGGGCTGAATGAGAGAAACTGAGACTCTGTAGAGCCAACTCAAAACACTTCCCTGGAATCATTTCTTTCTTTAGACCTGAGAATCCCAACAGTAATGAAAATCTGTCCTCATGTTCAAACTGTAAAGCTTTTACTTTATGGTAAAAAGTTGAAAAGGAAGTTAAGAATGAAAGATTGCTCCACATTTGGGCTTAGGATCAAAGGCAAATGCGTTCCTAGCTCACAGTTTTACTCCCTTGCTGCCCACATGGGAAACTTAGTAAAACATAATTATATAATAGCAAAAATTCAGGGAGAGGGGCTGGAGAAATTGCTCAGTGGTTAAAGATACTTGTTTGCAAAGCCTGATGGCCCAGGTTCAATTCTCCAGTACACACATTAAGCCAGATGCACAAAGTGGCACATGTGTCTGGAGTTCGTTTGCAGTGTCTAGAGGCCCTGGCACATCCATACTTCTTTCTCTCTCTCTCTCTGCTTCTCTCTTCCCCCTCTCTCAAATAAATAAGTAAAATATTTTTAATACTGGGAGAGAGGAGAAAAAAAGAGGAATGGAGGGGAGGGGAGGGGAGGGAAAAAGAATGGACAGAAGAGAAGAAGGAAAGGAAAGGAAGGGAAGGGACTAGGAAAGGGAAGCAGAAAAGAGAGATGGGAGGGAGGGAATTTAGGAAGGAGGGACAGGAAAGAAAGAAGGAGAAAGAGAGGTACTACAGTCTTCAAATGAACCTTGACTGGATTAATTTTTTTTTTTTTTTTTGCTGCACAAGACTTTTATTTCATTTGGTCCAAGGCTTGGGAGGAGCTCTGAGGAGGGTTAAGGCAGAGCAGAGCACTCTCTAAGGCTGCGCACTTTCTAGTCATGCTTCAGGGTGAGCGGCTCAAAGAGGTACTCGCCCAGAGATGCCTGAGGGCTCGGGCTCTCCAGCCTGCGCAGGTTGGTCAGGTGGTCGCCCATCTTCTTGATGAGCTTCACCTCCTTGTCCAGGAAGTGGTTCTCCAGGAAGTCACAGAGGTGGGGGTCTGTGCGGGTAGAACCCAGCGCGTGAAGATCCAAAAGGGCCTGGTTCAGGTTCTTCTCCAGAGCCAAGGCGGCTTCCATGGCCTCCAGAGTTCTTCCCCACTCATCTTGGGATGGCTTCTGCACATCCTGGTGGTTCTGCATCTTGAGCAGACGCTCCGCGCCCTCGCGCTTCTCCTCGGCCAACTCTCGGAAGAAATGGCCCACGCCGTGCAGAGCCACATCGTCCCGGTCGAAATAGTAGCCCAGAGAGAGGTAGGTGTAGGAGGCCCGCAGGTGCAAGTTGACCAGGCGATTGAAGGCAGCTTCCACGTCGGTGGAATAATTCTGACGAATCTGAGAAGTCATGGCTGATCAGGCGAAGGAGATGGTCCCCGGGATTGCGACTGGAAATTTGTTTAAAGAAAAAGTAAAAAATAAAAAAGGAGGAGGAAGTCCCCGGGTCTGTTCCATCCAAACACTGTTGAAGCAAGACACAGACACGACGGGACCTCCGGGAGCCGCCTGGATTAAAATTTTTTACTGAGTTTGTTTTGTCCCAATTAGTAGTAACAATATCTCATTTTTCACAATCAAGATAAAAGTTAAATGGTATCTCCTAATCCTTCTATGAATTTGTATTGTTTAAAGGAAAATACACTCTGATAAAACCGAGATTCAAACCAAAAGATGCGAAATAATAATTAACAATTGGAAACAACATAGCTGTTCTCATCCCCCAGATTTCAACTAGCATTAGTGTTTTGTTATCTACATTTAGTTTTCATTTGAATCTGTTGTTGTTAACCATTTTCTGAAAAGTAACTTTTATGACTTTGCTGAAGATTATTTATATAATATACTATCAATAAGTTCATTGAAAGTATTAGATCAGCGGATGATACAACAGATGGATTCAGGAAGTCTGTGTCAGCTTCAGCCCTGTGGTTATTAAAAGTACCAAAGGTCAACTTAAAGACAGATTCTTTTTTTTAATATTTATTATCCATAATGAGTTACATTATTTAGTGGGCAAACCATGCATTGTTATCCCGAATTCCCCACTTCCCCCCTCCCCATCCCTGATCAGTTGTATATCCTCCTTCATGGGCTGTCTGTATTAGTCCTTGTGGCAAGGGATCCTGTATATCTTAGTACTCATCTCGGTCTTCCTTACCCAAGTGTGTTGTTACTGATGGGTGCTATGCCTCTGGACAGTCTCCCCCCACCACGGCTCTCACAATCTTTCCGCCCCCTCTTCCGCTCAGTTCCCTGAGTCGTGGTGGGTGAGTAATAAGGCTGCTTTAATGTTGCGAGCTTAGAGGTCCTTGTGTCGAAAATCCCTGGTTTCTGTCTCAATGGCCTATCCTGTGTTGATTGAATGACTGTGGTTATAGGTCCCTTGTTCATCATTC
>PVHP010000002.1:363855-443146 GCA_004024765.1 Zapus hudsonius | reverse complement strand
CTTCCAGAGAATTTTTAATTCTCTATTTTCGTCAATCTTAGTGCACTTTAATCTCGTCGCTTCTACCATGATAACCATCACTCTGTTTTATAAAAACTTTTGTCTTGTTGCCCTCTTGGCAAGCTTCACAACCGTCATTTTTACCGCGGACCGTTTTCCTCTCTTTCCTAGGCTAAACTTTTTGGATAGATGAGAGAGAGAGAGAGAAAGAGAGAGAAGAGGAGAAAAAGGAAAAAGCAGCAGAGAGAACAGACCTTTCTCTTATTTTTTCGTTTCCTACGCTTCTCTTTTCATTCCCCTTTTCTGTTCGTTCCCCGTTTTTTGTTTCCCCGTATTTTTCCCCGTATTTGGCTCCCGGTACGGTTTTTCATGTCCCCGTACGGTTTTTCGTGTCCCCGTACGGGCCACCATCTATCACTGCCCAGCCGCCCGGGAAGACAGTGATCATATAAATACACACACACACACACTTGTGGGTTGAAGAAGGTGTCTCCTTTTTATTGCGGGGAACGTGGCAGTATATATAGAGCTTCCTGGCCAATCAGAGGACTAATGGGAAGAACCTGTGCATAACGGCCAACTGAGATCACCACCTGAAACTCATTAAGCTAAGCCCCTCGTGGCAAGCTGTCAGGTGCCGTCCAAGACCAAGCCAGGGTGTGCCTCCAAAGGCCCCAAAGGCTTTCGCCCCTGACAAGATATAACAACCTAGAACTTCAAATTACCTCTGAAACGCTCAGGTCCAAAACAGCCAGGCGTCACCAAGAGAAGCACTGGTGAAACTCAACAAATGATAGCAAAGGCCCTTGGGGCAATCACAATTTGAGGCTATCAGAAGCTTTGATTTCATTTGTTCAAGAAATACAATAGAATTTCAGAGTAGGATGATGAAGTATAAAAAGACTCAAAATAAAAACTTGACAGCTATAAAATAATTAAAATTATAAACTCAATAGGAGGGTTTAACAGGAATTTGAAGTTGACTGATGTAGTGAGCTGGGAGCAGAATGAAAGAAAAATAAATATAGTAAAATCAGGAGGATAAAAGATTGGAGAATCGGGTCTGGAAGGTAAGGGATATATAGGACATGGTAGAAACATCTGGTATGTGTATAATTAGAAGTCACAGAAGGAAAGGAAAGAAATCAGCCTGGTGTCACTCACCTTTAGTCCCAGCACTTGGGAGGCAGGGGTAGGAGGATCACTGTGAGTTTGAGGCCACCCTGAGATTACATGGTGAATTCTAGGTCAGCCTAGGCTGACCATACCTCGGAACCACCCCACCCCAAAAAAGAAAGAATGAATGAAAGAAAAGAAAAGGAAAACGGAAAGGAAATCAAGTGGAGCAAAAATAGCATATGGAAAGGTGAAGGAACAGAATTTTCACAAACTGCTGAAAGATATGACAACACAGATTCAAACAGCTCGATAAGTCACAAGAAGAAAAATAAGCACCTCTAGACACATTGTGGTATACTGACAAATACCAGAAAAATCTGAAGCCACTCAGAAAACAAAATCTTCAAAAGAGTAACATTAAAATTGATTTTAAAAGTCATATAGATATTGACGCACAACAGCTTCAATGAATCTCAAGAGAAATATGCTGAATTTAAGAAAAATCCAACCTTAAAAGGTTACATACAATTCCATTTATATAGCTTTTGGGATTTTCAATGGCTGGAAATGGCCTCTCACATGCTACCACTGAGCTAAACCCTACCTAGTCCAACATTCATTAAATTACAGAGATGGAAGACAGACAGATGTTAGCCTTAAGTAGTTTTGAGTGCTTAACTAATGCAATAAGGAAGGAAAAGGAAACTAAAGGGTAAGGAAGCAAATGAGGGAAGATATAAAACTGTTGTTATTTTAAAATAACAAAATGGCACGCAGGAAAGACTAACAGAGACAGTGAAGTTAATGAAAGAAGTCAAGGTCACAGGCTCAGGGCTGGAGATGTAGAATACATCTAGCATGCACGGGGCCCTGGGTCCAGCCCCCAACAAAGCATGAACCAGGCATAGTGGTCCATACCTGTGAGCCCAGAATTCTGGAGGTGGAAGCAAAAGGATCAGAAGTTCAAGGTCATCCTTTGCTACAAGGTAAGTTTGAGGCCAGTCTAGGATACATGAGACTTTATGTTGTAGTTACCTTTCATTGCTGGGAAAAACACCTGAGTAGAAGCAGCTTATGGGGGGAAAAGGTTTATTTCAGGTTTACAGATTCCAGGGCAATCATCATCATGGTAGAAAAAACTGGCTCACTTCCACAGATCTATAGAGAGAGACACCACCAACAGCCAGCAAGCATGAACCGCCAGAGCTCCTGCTAGCTCTTCAAACATCTTAGGGCTAGACTAAAAGATCAGCCCCCAGTGACACCTCCTCCAGGAAGCTGATGAAGACCTAAGTAGGAAGTTTAACCTTAATCAAAATCCCCGAGGCTATGGGAGACATTCAAGCTACCACACCTCTTTCTCAAAAAAAAAAAAAAAAAATCTCTGACTCCAAGATCACTACAAACAATTTATTTCCACCTACCTATTCCCAAAGTATTTATCTTAAATCTAATTATAGAAAACAAGCCAAATCAAAATTATGGATATTTTACAAAGCAACCTTCCAACTCTACAAAAATGTCAATGTCATGAAGAGATAGTGAGAGTGGTTTTTAATTAGAGGAGGCTAGGGTGGCTTAAGAAAATGGAATCAAGGAATGTTTTCAGATTGGAGTCCCGATTTTTTAAAATTTTTCTTCCTTTACTTCGTTTCTTTTCCTTTCCTTCTGTTTTTTCATGGACAGAAGGTCAGTTCTAGGGATTGAATTTAGGACCATCAGCATGTTAGACAAGTATTGAGCTACATTTCCAGCTCTAGGATTATACATTTTTTGTGTGATGTAATTCACTTAGCATAAAATGTGTATTTTATAGGATTAAACCTAGTGGGTTTGAATATATTCACTGAGTTGTTCAACCACCACTACTAATTAATTCCAGAACATTTTTAATGTTTTTATTGGCTTAAAATTATATATATTAACACAACAATATGCTCAGTATCATAGGTTCTTGTAACCCATGGTCTTCTGTGTCTGGCTTCTTTCACTTCTTTCTTTTTCAGTAATATTTCATTAATGTTCTCAAGCTCCATCCATGTGTTAGTCTATATCAGTGTTCTATGTTGTTTCATGGCTAAATACTATTCCATTCTATGGGTTCATCACATTTTGTTCATCAGTTGATGGGCATCTGAGGTTTTTTGTTGTTGCTTTGTTTTGTGTTGCTTTGACAGTTATGAACGATGCTGCTATGAAGACTCAGGCAGACATCTTTATGTGGGCATATGTTTTACATTGTCTTGGATATGTACCTAGGAGTGGAATTGTTGGGGCATATGGAAACACTATGTCTAAATTTTGAGGAGGTGCCAAGCTGTTTTGCACATTCCTTGTAACAATGTCTGAGGGTTCCAACTTCTCCACATCCTTGTCAACACTTGTTATTTTTGGTGTTTTTATTACGGCCATCCTAGTCAGTGTGAAATGGAATCTCGTTGTGGTTTGGATTTGCATTTCCCTTGTGACTAGTGATACTAAGCATCTCTCTATGTGTTTATTGGTATTTCCTATGTTTTCTTTGGAAAAAAATGTTTATTCAAATACTTTCTCAATGTTTAATTGAGCTATTTCTCTTTTTATTGAGTGATTTCTCACTCAATAAATTATTTATTGGGTGATTTCTCTATATGTTCTGGAAAGTGGACAATAGGTATAATATTTGTAAACATTTCTTCCAGTGTGTGCTCCTTTCACTTTCTTAATCATATTACTCGATGCACAAAGTTCTCTTTTTGCATATGTATGTGTGTGGGTATTTGTGTGTGTGTGTGTGTGGATACATGTTTGTATGCCAGTGCACATGTTCATATGCATGTGGAAACCTCTACATCAAATGTCTTCTTCCTTGATCGCTTTTATTTCCAGAGACAAAGTCCCTTACTGAACCTGGAGCTCACAGTTCAGCTAGACTGGCTGGCCAGCAAACCCCAGGGATTCTCCTATCTCCACCTTCCCTGCATTGGGATTCCAAGTACATGTGACTGCACCTGACTTTTCCATAGGTGCTGGCGATCCAAACTCAGATTCTCACGCTTACAATGCAAGCACTTTACTGACTGAGCCATCTCCCCAGCCACCAAGTTTTACAATTTATTTATTTATTTTCTTTGATTGCTTATGGTTTTTGTCATATCCAAGAAACTATTTGTCACAGTCAGCCACATGCCACTTGGATGAGCCTCCAACCAGGCACAGTTTTGGGAGGAAGGGATTTATTGAAGCTACAGATCCAGGGGAAGTTCCATAATGGAGAAAGAGTTTGGAGAGAGAGAGAGAGAGAGAGAGAGAGAGAGAGAGAGAGAAGCCATCACCAACACCACAAACACAGAACAGCAAACAGACAGGGGCCAAGGAGAAAATTCCTTCTCCTTTATCTTGCAACCCTATCCCAGACATATTTACTCCCCGAGTCTCTGGAATTTCCTTCCTGCGCTGCCCTCCCAGGAAGGAAAGTTTTTCTAGCTCCTCTGAGCCTCCTTATATCCTGACCACTACTGAGAGGCTGCCTTCCTATAGATAACCTCAGAGACCCACCCAAGATTACCAAACAGGTCAAGTTGACAACAAAATTTAACCATCACAAATCCACCCCTTGTCAACTTGACATCAAACCATATCTCCTTATATCATACTTAATTTCCAAATGAAGACAGTAACAAGATCATAATTCTGCCTAACATGATATAACTATCCCTTATACAACCGGAAATGTGTAATCTCCCCCCAACACATGGCAAGGTCTCACCTGTGAGTTCTGTAAAGTCCAAACAAGTTACATGCTTTTAACATACAATGGCACAGAGTAAACATTTCCAACTGTTATTAGGCATAACAAGACTGGACCAATGTAAACTCAACAACCATTAGGCAAGCATTCAACATCTGCATTTCAAGTCCAATATCACAACCAGCACCTGACAGTCTCGGGAATTTTCCAATTCCGTCCCTTCAGCTTGACTGAATAGCTGGGAAAAACTTCCATCCTGAGTCAGTACTGTTCCATGGTAGTCCTTTCACAGTTCTGACATATCCAAAATATCTTCAGGTCTCCATTGCAAGCTACAATCCATCTTTCCAATGGCTTCACAGGCCAATCAGGGACTTCATGTCCTGTTCCATCTGAACATCTTTGGGTTCCTTGTCCACTGGATTTGGTTATGAGCTGTCCATCAATCAGCCATTCTTTCCATGAATGCAGGAGGCAGGAGCCCATGGAGTGGGATTGGAGCTGAGGGAGATGAGGAAGTGTAGGTGCAAGGACACACAGTGCTTCTGAAGCTTGAAGAGACAGGGAGAGGCACAAGGGGTGGTGGGAAACCACAACTGTGGACAGGTTCTTTGTGTCAGCTTGACTGAGCCATGGGGTACTCAGATATTTGACCAAATGTGATTCTGGGTATATATGTAAGGGTGTTTGCAGGCAAGATGAACATTTATGTTGGTGCAGTGAATGGAATGCCTACTAAGTGTGTGTGGGAGGGGCTTATCCAAGTAGTTGAAGGTATGAACAGACCACAAAGGATGACACTTCTTTGAGCAAGAGGGGACTCACACAGGGACATGGGCTTCTTTTCTGCATGTGGACTCAAAGGAAAGTGCTGGGTCTCAGGCCTGCTCACCTTCAGACTGGAGTTACTCCATATACATATATATCCTCTAGGATGTGCACAGGGCATGCTTCAGACTAAAAGAGTAAGAATTGTTCTGGATGGGAAAAGTTGGGGGGAAGGGAAGCATTGATCATACATCTTACCTTTAGCTGTAGTCCCAGGGCTTTTACACCCTCATCCAGCTCACCCTCCAGCAAAGCCCAGTGATAGAGGAGGGCTTACACACGAACTGGCTTTGTTTCCTCTGTGCCAGTCTCCCTTCTGAGAACTCCCTTTCCTACTGGGTAGCAGTTCCTCAAGACACTGGGAGAGACCACAACTGCTTGCCCTCTGTCATGGTTTGATCCAGGTGTCCCCCACAAACAAATGAATGTGTTCTGGGTAATCAATCCTCAGCTGATGGCAGTTTGGATTTTACAACCTCAATGGGGCTGTGTTATTGGGGGCAGGCTTTATTGGGGGTTATAAGCCAGCTTCCCCTTGCCAGTGTTTGGCACACCTTCCTGCCGCTGTTTCCAGTGCTGTGGCAGAGGTGATGTCCACCCCTCTGCTCATGCCATCATTTTCCCTGCCAGGATGGAGTCTCCCCTCGAGTCCATAAGACAAATAAACCCATTCCTCTACAAGCCACTTTTGTTTGGGTTCTTTCTGCACAGCAACTAGAAAGCTGACTGCAACACACTCTCTTGGTTTCTCTCTCTGGGAATTATACTTCTATCCTGTTGGTTAAATCTTCACCTTCTCAAACTACATGAGAATCCCTCCTTTTCTCCTCCCCATGCCAGCCAGAGCCTGGAGACCAGCCTGAGGTTTGACCCTGAGCTGCCTTTGGACTTACCTTGGCCTTGCTTACCCTCTTATATCCAGAGTTTGGGGAGACAGATGGTCCACAGTGGCTGCTGAGCAGTGCCGAAGGCCTCTGCTGACATCTCCCTAGGTAGGGCTAGGTTCTCTGGACCCATGTTCTGTGTTATTCCAACCTTTCCCTTGCTAAGGACTAGCCCTCCCCAGTTTGACTGGATCCTCAGTGAGCCATGGCTCTGTCTCTCTGTCCAAGTCCTATTCCTTCACACAGAGCTCTTTTTCACTGAGGCCCTCAGAGAGCTTGGAGAGGGGGAGAGAGAAAGGGTGCCTTATTTCCTACCCACATTTGCCAGTCCACATCCTTTAGTGGGCCTTTCCTTCAGAACCTTGTACCCCAGGAAAGGGCTGGTGCTGTGTCTAGAGTCCAAGGTGTCTGGAAGCAGTGTTCTCTCTTCACTGGTGAACCTCTGCCTTTGCTGTAAGGCTTTCAAATGATTGGATGAGGCCCACCCACACTAAGGAGGGTGTTGGAGTCAGCCACATGCAGCTGGGATGAACCTCCAAACCAGACATAGTCATGGGAGGAAGGATTTATTGAAGTTACAGATTCAGGGGAAGTTGGGAAGTTCCATAATGGCAAAAGAAGCTGGTCCTTTTTCATAGGTCCAAGGAGAGAGAGAGAGAGAGAGAGAGAGAGAGAGAGAGAGAGAGAGAGAGAGAGAGAGAGAGAGAGAGAGAGAGACTATCCAACACCACACACACACACACACCAGCAAACAGGTGGGGGGAGGAAGAGATTTGCTTCCCTTTATATAGACTTAGGTGAGGTCTTGCAACCCTTTCCCAGACTTGTTGACTTCCTGAGTCCCTGGAATTTCCTTCCTGCATTGCCCTCCCAGGAAGGGATGTTAGTTTCTAACAACAAGATTTCCCGAATCCCTGAGCCTCCTTTCTCTCTTCAATTCAGAGGAAATCTGCTACACAACACTCAAGATGACTGTGGATTGCTAACAGGTCAAGTTGACAAGAAGTTGACACAGGTATGATATGTGTTAAAGCATTTCACTGGAATGTTCTGTGCTCTCCAGATTCCATCCTTTGCAACTCCAAGCTCCTCATGTTGTTGGAGGACACCAGGGAAGGCTTGCACACACATAAATTGCCTGAACCAGTTGGTTGGAAGAGGTAGGCCGGCCCAGAAGTTTCCTCAGAATAATTCACTTGAGGAAGAGAACTCTGAGGTAAGAAGCAGTGCTTTCAACAGCTTTGAGGCAAGGAAAAGTGAAGCCCCAGTGGGAGCTACAGTTTGTTTTGGGAAAAGAGAAGGGGGAAGAGACTCAGGCTAACAGGGAGGCCTCATTGGCATTTCCCTGAACATGGAGCAGGAGTTTCCAGGGATTTCAGGCTTGTGTGGTAGAGAAACCAGCTGTCTGGTGCCTGCTGGGACCACAGAATGCCCAATATAAACATCCTCTTATCTGTGGTTTTGAGAGGCAGTAGGCTGGAGTTAGCTATCAGGGAAGCAAGGAAATTGCAGGTGGATCTTGGTAGTTAGAATGCTCCTTTGAGGTTAAGCATCTGTCATGGTTTGATCCAGGTGTCCCCACAAACAAATGAACATGTTCTGATTGATTGATACTCAGCTGATGGCAGTTCGAGAATTAGAACCTTGCTGGAGCTGTGTTGTTGGGGGCGGGCTTATGGGATTATAAGCCAGCTTCCCCTTGCCAGAGTTTGGCACACCTTCCTGCCGCTATTTCTAGTGCTGTGGCAGAGGTGATGTCCACCCCTCTGCTCATGCCATCATTTTCCCTGCCAGGATGGAGTCTCCCCTCGAGTCCGTAAAAAATAAACCCATTCCTCCACAAGTCACGTTTGCTTGTGTTCTTTCTGCACAGCAACAGAGTAAGTTGACTACAACAGCATCCTTGAAACTGCAGTTGGAGTCTTCCTGCTTATCAGAAACTAATGTTCCAGGACTCTTTTCTAGTTTCACACTTGTTCATGAAGGAAAAGTCTCTGTTCTCATAACCCTGACTTCATATCATTTGCATTGTGGTTTTGATACCTTCCCACAAAAGCTAAGAATGTCACCAGATGGCATGTGAAGCCCAGAGCAGAAATTTCCCCACTTTGTTGTATCCTGCCTACCTGATGTTTCACCAATGTATGCAAAAAGTGTTTTTGATTCATGACTTTTTTTGTTCTGTTACTGTAACAACTTCATAAAACTGTTACTACATTGGAATAAGTTATTTGGGGCCATCTGAAACTGTTTCTGGGCCATGGTTACTCATATTTGGCTCCAAAATAAACTATCTTTTATTCCCTTTGAAATGAGAGCTTTATATTTTGCATTAGCACCTAAAATTCAAGGCAATACTATTCCAACCACTGGAGTTCTGAATTAATGGCATGTACAACCATTCCAATCATCCCCTTCTGATAACAATGTCCTGTGTTCCTTCAACAGTGCTGACAGGCTTTGAGGTCACAGCTCAGTAGAGCCCTAGGAGGGCCTTTTCCTGAGAACAACATGCTCTTTTCTTCCAAGGAGGGCATTAAGGACCTACTTATGAGCACACAGGGTGAAGTGGGGAAGGGAGTGAGTGGACCAGGATTTCACAGCCTTGTTAATCAATTCTGGACCACAGTGGCTTAACTCAAGTGGCAACAATCAAAGTTACACGCCTCAGAACTGTATTATTGTCAGGGCAGAAGCCTGATTGGGAGCTTAGATAGACCTTTAAAATTGATGGTTCAGGACTTTGGGTTTAACAGATTAGAGTTGCCTTTTCTGGCATAAGTGGCATTCAGGATTTAGGGAAGTGGTCCTCTTTTAGGCAAGAGGCCTAAGACCTGGTTTTTCCCAGCCTGAGGAATAGTTTCAAATAGAAAACCAAGAAGGTGCATCCAACTTGGCCCCGTGTCATCCTCTGCAAAATGGAGGTGAAGCACAGGTCCACAATCCCATCTATAATTCCAAAATCTAAAAACTCTGAAGAAATAATGTTTGTTCATGTATATATGTATATGTGTGTACACACACAAAATACTGTAGGGGGGCAAGATCTCACCTACATTGGCCCATGGTCATTTGTATCATTTAATCCTATGTGGTAGGAACTATTAACACATTTTGCTGAAAAATAATAAAATGTGTTTAGTAATAATGTCCTACTAGACCCCATCAGAGTGTAATATAATTAAAGCTTCTAAATCTTTCCTAAAATGTAAAACTTTTTGGAATTTTGAATTATTTTTGGCTCCACACATTTGAAATGTGGACTTTAGTGCATCTCCAGAAGGCGATGTCATGTGACTTCGAGTGGCCAAGCACAGGCTCACTGAAACAGTGCTTCGGGCCAAGGTGATGTCTGTCACCAGTCACTTCTGCTGGTGTCAGGAACAAACCGCATGCCAACTTTCCTAATTGGCCGAATCTCCTTATAGGGAAAACTGTGCAAAATTCTCCTTAGTAATGAGTCAGACCTCCAGGAAGCTGCCCCTGAGCACCCGAGGAAGCTCTCCTGAGGACCCCAAGAAGTTTCCCCTGAGGACCCCAGGAAGCTCCCCTGAGGACCCCAAGAATTTTCCCTTGAGGACCCCAGGAAGCTCCCTTGAGGACCCCCAGGAAGCTCCCCTGAGAACCCCAAGAAGTTTCCCTTAAGGACCCTAGGAAGCTCTCCTGAGGACCCCAAGAATCTTCCCTTGAGGACCCCAGGAAGCTCCCCTGAGGACCCCAAGAAGTTTCCCTTGAGGACCCAGGAAGCTCCTCTGAGTCCCTGAAAGTCTAGGGGAGCTCCTCAGGCTGCTGAGGGTGACCATGTAGAGCTGTGTCTTGGTTCTTTCTCTTCTGATAAGGACAGAGGGTAGGGAAGGGCTAAGACACGAAGGAAGAGAGCCTCACAGTGAGCAGTATTTCCCATATGCTTTCCAAACAAGGACTCTACTGGGATCTAGGCTACAAGGCTTTGCCAGAATATAGTAATATAGTATATTCTGGCAAAGAATCTGGCTGCATTCTACCTATATCCCAAGAACTTGAGTGAAGTTGAGTTTAATTTTAAAGGTAATGGACTAATTCATTAGATGGAGAAAGTTTCAAACAAGATAACATTCAAGCTATGGCATGTTTAATATCCACTGTTCTTATTCAGATCTATAGTGAAAGAGCAAAGAAAAATTGTAAAAAAAAATAAAAAAGTCTACAAAGGAAAGGCTCACCAGCCAGTTTAAAGTTTCAGACATGGAGACTGCAGATGACAAGGTATCTAAATTGTTAGAGATTAGTAAGAACAGAGAGTAATGTCCTCAGAGCTTACAGAGAAACCTCAATCTCTTCACTGGGAAAATAGAAAAGGTGTCCTAAGATTGAGATCTCTCTCACCCACTTAAACCTCTCACTTATCAGAATGCAAAGTCTTGTGGAGAGAGAAAGCCACAGCAGGGATTCCATGCTCAAAAACAACTGCCTGTAGAGGGTGTTTCCACAGACTCAGCAACCAAGGCACAGACACTAGGATAGCTTTCGTCCAAAGGGGCGAGACTGTCCCAACCCGGCAGCATCACCCACTTGGTACTGGCTTTGTAGGCATGAAAGATGTAATATTGAAGGGATTCTGGCATCTTGCTTCATGGTTTCAGTGAGCCTCTGAGACAAGACAATGTAAGGCAGGGTGTAGATGCCCTGTAAAAGAGACCCTAAAAATCCACTGAATGAAGCAGTAAAGAAGCCCAAGTTGCCCACAGGGTGGTAGAAATGCCAGGACCATGTCCACCAAGAAAAGCCATAGGATCAGAGTACAGCCAACCCAAGAGAGTCTTTGTGCTGTAGGTAACATAACTGGAGGGGCAGAGCTACCCAGGAGGCTCTGTGGAGCCCAGATGATTGCCTCATGAGTCCCAGGTATCAAAACTGGAACTGACAGGATTTGATGTTTGTATGAACATGACTATATCTACAAAGACCTTATTCCCTACTATTCAGATTCACAGGTACTGGGGGGGGAGGTTAGAACCATCTTTTTGGGAGGACATAGTTCAATCTACCACATTCCCAAATTCCATGGGAGTGAAGCTAAGACAGGCCCAAGTGAGGCTAGACATGTGCAACTTCACCACAGCTGAGGATCTATGAGCTTTGGACTCATTCTATAAAGGTTCTGCAAACCATCTGCCTAACCTTTGTCCCAAAGGGAGTTGTCATCTTTGTTTTACTAGCAGCAAACAAACCCACCCTTGCTTCACAGAAGGACACATCATGTCTATCTTCCAAGACTGATCATTCCACAAACATCCTGAAGAAGATAGCAGAGAATGAGTTTATCTTTATGACAGTTCTTACAAGATACCAACTCAAGACAGACCCGCAGGGAATCATCCCCAGATAGTACATGACCTTGCTGGGGAGAAATATGGGAGAAAGGTTTTGGAAGGCTAGCCTCTCCCCAGAGGAAGAGGACGTTTGGGGTCACCAGGTTCCACCATATACGAGGAAGGCTTGCACTGAGCTGGCCACCCTGTTCTCCCAGGCATCTTGCTTTCCCATGCAACAGACACAAGGAGCCAGACCAGGGTCCCCTGGGTGCTATGGATTTTCTGTTCTCTCTCTCTCTCTCTCTCTCTCTCTCTCTCTCTCTCTCTCTCTCTTCCTGTGCCTAGCTCAAACCATATCCCAGGGCAGCTGGGATCAGCAGAGGCCAGGAGCCCGTGTCTACCATTGGCTCTATTTTGGATAAAGTGGGGAAAGCCTGACTTCTGCCCCTCACAGTGGAGCACAGCCAAGAGCCTGGGGTTCTGGGATGATGGTGGGTGTCTTGTAGAGCAGGTAGCAGGTAGCCCATGGTTACTTGAAAGGTACAACTCTCCACTTGATGGCCACCAGGGTCTCCATGCATGTGATCCCAATATGCCTATGACAATGAGGCAGAGCTTGGATATTACATGCTCACAGGCGAACTAGTCTGACAGTTTGTAATCTGGCAGTTTGTTAGTAGCATCAAGAGACCCTGTCTCAAAGAAGGTACAGCACAAACACCTCATAGTTGTCCTTTGACCTCCACACATGTGTGCCACATTCATATGCACACATATAAATAAATGCATAAGTATTTTTTTAATAGAGAGGAGTATGCCCTCCTTTGTATCTGCTTTTTCATGGCTTCTTGGGATGAGGAGGTGATGTCTGCCACTGTAACAGCCATCTTAAAATATAGCTATGAAGCACCACATCTATTCCCTAGGGCAACTGAATAGAAAGCCCGGAGCCATCTGGGTCACTCACAAATTTGCAGAGCCATTTTACCAACCTTGCACCACCTATGTCCAGAAGACAGAAATAAACTATCTAACTTAATCTTCCGATGTTTTTGGGTTTCTTGCTGTATATGCCTCTGTACTTAATCCAATTAACACAACAATTCATAGAGGAGCAAACCCAATGATAAATGCAAAAAGATGCTCAAACTTGTCGGTAGTGAAAATTAAGTCACACATCACTCTATACTCACCAAGCTGATTAAAAATAAAGTGCTAATACAAATTGTGAGACAAGATTCAGGGAAAGGGATTCTCTGATATGCTGTTGCTAAAACATGAACTTTAATCACTGGAAAGCAAGCCGGTATCACCTACTAAAGTAGAAGCTACTTATACCTTCCTGGAAATCTAAGGCTATGGAAAGAATCTGTGGTGTGTGTATGTGTGTGCACACATGTGCATCCTAGATTTGCATGGAGGTGACCTGCAATGGGATTTATGTTAGAAAAATCCAAGGAAAATGATTGGATGAATTCTGGATTATAGACCCCTTGAATGACATTGTCTCAGGGTTGATCCCCTGGAAACTAATGCTGAGATTGGGGAGAAGAGGAATACTGAGAAACATTCTTAGAACTTACTCGGTAAGAGAGGCCTCTGTTCGCAGCTTTGAAGAGCTGTCCTGAATTGAACCCACTGGCTGGGGAGACCTCAAGACAAGCAGCTCCTTGGGCAGATGGCAACTCTCAGAGACTCAGCTGAGTACTAGTGACAGCGAGCCTACCCACTCACCAAGCACCGCTGTCTTGACCTGCTTGGGTCCACTTAGTTCTCACAGAAGGCTCACTTTGGGAATATCACCTTCAAGATCCTCTCAGGTCCCTCTCCTGGGCCAGCTCCTATAAGGGAGGTCTACATTTTCTACTGGCATGGAACAGGAGGTGACCAGTCACACACTGGAGGATATCTGAGACCAAAGGCCTTTTTCTGACCATATTGTAACTATAGCACTAGCCTCTGAGAACACACACTTTGCTTTTGAGTTCTGTTGAGGTCACCAAATTTAGCAGCCTCCCTCCCTTAGCTCTGTGAAAATTGTCAGAATTAAGAAAAAGAAAAATCAAGATGCAGTCATTTATGTCAAACCCTAAGAAAAATGAAGAACACCAAAAAGTTATGGCGCATCTCATGCCCATGTGCCTGATAGCAGAACCACCCCAAATCATGACCTTGCACTGGGCCATGACAGCCTCAGGCAGAGACTACTTCCATGGGGACATCTGCCCAGCATCTGTCTACACAATCTTGGCTGGCATCATCCTCAATACTGAGGCTTATAGGCCAGGATTATTGTTGCAAAACCTTCTGTGTAATCCTTCCCTGGCCTCAGCCTCCTCAGATCCCCCCCCCCCATTTTATTATGGCCATGCTTACATTGCATTGTGACCCAGAACAAACTCATCATTGTCCTTGGAGAATTTGTTTGATATTTGGGTTGACAGCATCAGAAACATAAATCAAGCTTCCCTCACTGGGTCAGGCTTACCCTGGCAGAAATCTGTGCGTTCAGCTTCATTCATTCATGACAATGGTACTTCTGAAATGAAACACTAACAGGAAACCTTGCTGACTCTCAGGGATGGTTGGTACATGTCATGGTTTGATCCAGGTGTCCCCCACAAACAAATGAATGTGTTCTCTGTGATCGATCCTCAGCTGATGGCAGTTTGGGTTTTACAAGCTCGATGAAGCTTTGTTGTTGGGAGCAGGCTTATGGGGGTTATAAGCCAGCTTCCCCTTGCCAGTATTTGGCACACCTTCCTGCAGCTGTTTGCAGTGCTATGGCAGGGGTGATGTCCAGCCCCCTGCTCATGCCATTGTTTTCCCTGCCAGGATGGAGTCTCCCCTCGAGTCCATAAGCCAAATAAACCCATTCCTCCACAAGCCGCTTTTGTTTGGGTTCTTTCTGTGCAGCAACTAGAAAAGGTGACTATAACACTATCCTTCCAGAAAGTTCTCTGAGGCCCTTAGCAGACAAGCCCCACTCTTACACTTCACCTCTGACACCCACTGATGGTGTCACCACTCCATTCTTATGTCTTGCAAATTCCAGAATGCCATGTGAAGGTGTTGTTTCTTAGTGTTATGATTTTGAGATTCCCTCAGCAGAGTGCATGGGTCATGAACTCTTTTTTTTTTTTACCTCTGAGAAGTATTCCAACATAAGAAGGCACCACCATTCACTTCTCCATTCACTAATTGGCTTGAACAACTGTGAACAAAACATCTGTATCCATTCCCACACTGTCTTCAGATTTGGAATATTGAAAATTTGAGCCTCACCCAGATTCCTTGGAAAAAATTCAGATGCCCCATCCTGAGAATTCAGGACACAGACCCTGATGATGTTGAGTTAGATCTTCTAAACTTGGACATAACTCCCAGAAATGCCGAGACACTGGACCCAAGTTTAAAGGCTGTCACTGGAGAACACTGAAGGGTTGGATAATGGAGGGAGAAGGTACACTGAGGCTGAGGTCTCGTTCCTTATAAGAACAAAGTGGAGAAGTTACATTGCATCTCTAAAAACCTTTAAATACCTCACTGTTGTGACTAAGGGAAAGCAATGGAGATAGACTTCCACCCAAGATGGAGACAGTAGATCATCAGCCTGGCTCTCAGCAGGAAGGGGCAGGGAGCAGGAAGTTGCTCGGGATGACCTGGGAGAGGCTTCCAGAACTGCCCAGCACAGGAGGGCTTCCCAGGGCCTCATCCGGAGGTTGGAAGAGTGGTGACCTCAGATGACATCTGCCTAGGCCAGCTTGCCTTGTTTGACAGGCTGTCATCTGCAGGAGCCTCCCAGCCTGGCCCTGAGGATGACTGAGTCTGACTGGGCAAATGAACTTAAACCTCACCTGACAAACCTGTTATAAAGCAGAGCAGATCTGGAACCTACACTTGTTCACATCAGGCCAGTGTCTCAGTCAGTACAAGCTTCTAGAACAGATGCCCCTGGCTTGTTTCCCACAGATCTGGGCATGGAGTCATGGATGAAAGTACCAGACTGAAAAGGTTCTGGTGAGGGTATGAATTGGGGTTTCACTGTATGCACATGATGTAAAGAAGGTGAAGGAACCCAGAGAGGATCCCCTTAAAAGCTAATGTCATTCATGAGGCTATTACCTACCAAAGACCACAGTCATCTGGGCCTCTGTGATGAACTAGCAATGTCTGCTAGGTGCTTCAAGAGGAGCATACGCGTATGCCTCAGGACAATGGCAAACTGCCAAGCACAGAAGAGGAGGACTGTGCTGTGACAAGAAGCATACGTGGGAATTGTTCCAGGCAGAAGGACTGGATATCTGTTCCAGGCATCAGAGAGAACTCAGTAGAAGACATAAACCAAGGCTCAGAAGATTACTGACAAGGTCAAGGCTACAGGACTGTGGAGTGCAGAGCTGGCGTTGGGTTCTGTTTCATCTTCCATCATGCCTTCTGCTACCATGCCCTCCTATGCAACTTTGGGCAAGTCTGGTTTGTAAACTCCTCTCCCCTCCTGATATCCTCTGGCCCGCCTCCCATCTTATCAATGTTGTCTCTTTTCTCACTGGACATGGGAAGGAATCCCGCCACCACCACTGACCAGAGGGCAGCAGTACTGATTCCCTGATTTCTCTCTCCATTAATCCATACTTTGAAATTTTGACTCCTGGCTCCTTGACCAGAAGTGCAACTGGTGGCCCATGGCAGGGACTCTGGAGCAGATATTTGGATTGGGGTGCTGCCACTGTCCCCCTAAGCACAGGCCCCATAACATCTCTCTCCTGTTGAGCCTTTATTTAATAAACACTTCCTAAGGGCTGACATGACCTTGGCCACTGGAAATTGAATGATGACTGAAGTGGATGACAGTTCAGGGTCAGAAGGTTCTGGCAAGAACACAACTATACTAATGGGAAGTACTATGAACAATCTGGGCTGTGACAGAGCACAGAGGAGACACCTGTGCACACAGGTGGAGAGGAATGACTTCAGAGGAGGTGGCCTCAGAGTCAGAAGGTCCAGCCATGCTACAAGTGGAGAAAAGGACGTGGACAGGGATGTTCTGCCCCAAGGAGCAGCAAAGGTGAGGATCTCGGGTGTTTGAAGGCCAGAGAAAAGTGCTGCATGTTTGAAAAGAAGGGCTAGGTGGACAGTCAGAGAAGGTCAAGGTCATGGTCATGGCACCCTCATGCCACGAGTCCTGGCTTTTAGCCACCAAGAACAAGAATTTCATTTTGATTCTAAGTGGGTGAGAAGCCATAGAAGGGATTTGAGCTCTTTTAATGTCTGTGTTATTTGCCAGCGTGGTTTAACACCCCAGCCAGCTGTTGGGCATCTCCACTCTGTGGTATATTACCTGCCCTCTCTTATCTTTTCATCTTTCTTATTCATTTGATGATCTCTCTCTCTCTCTCTGCTCATCCTGCTTTTAATTTGATTTTCTTTTTATTGTTTATTTTGAGACAGTTTCTAGCCTGGGCTGGCCTCACACTCTTTTGAACTCTTGATCCTCCCGCTTTAACCGGTCAAGTGTATTCCGCCACCCCTGGTTTGTGTATCTGGGATGGAACTGGGTTTTGTGCAAGCACCTCCCAATGGAACCACATCCCCAGCCAGATTTCTTTCGATTGCATAGACATTTCCAATATTGTGCAATCTCCTTCCGTCCCGGCCTTCAGGGCTTCTGGACTGCAGACCCCTTGTCCTCCTTGGCAGAGCTGGAGGGTCCCCTGCTCCGCGGAGACCTCAGCAGGTGACATCCGCCTGCCGGGGGACACCTCGCGCTATGGCGTCTGCTGCTGAAGAGCAAGTCGGGGCACAGCCGAAAGCCGAAAACTGCGGGTCGAGCCACGCGGGACGAAGGTCAGGTTGTGGAGCCGAGCCCCGCCCCCACCCGCCCCGCCCCCCGGCGCCGGAGGTGACCGCCCCCTCTGGCTCATTGGCTGTCCCTCAGGCCTCGCCCCCCGGAAGAACTGGTTTCGGAGCCAATCACTGGGCGCGGCGGCGGCGGCGGCGGCGGGGTGCTGCGGGGCCTGGGGGCCCAGTGGAGGTACCGGGCCTGCGGAGGGGTCGCGCGGGCTCGGGGCTGGGTCGGCGGCGGGGCCCGTGGAGGTCGTGCTGTGCAAAATTGGGGTCCGGGCCGGCCTTGGGGATCCCTGGCCCGGGGGTCTCGGCCTTCCTCCTCCCGGCCGGGATCGGGGTCCCCAGTGCCGCCCCTCGGGCCCCGTCGGCTCCCTGGCGGGAGGTTCCGGCCCGGAGCCCCGATCGAGACTCGTGGGGAGGAGGGTGGGGACTGGCTTTGCCCCCCCCCACGACGTGAACCGTAACCGGGGAGGGAGTGAGCGCAGGAACCGGGTCGCGCGGGCCGCTTGACCGGCCTTTCTCCCATTCTCGCCCCGCCTGTTAGAGAAGCCAGCAAGGCCCCAATAAGAAAAATGCACGTTGTGAGTAAAATATTGAATACTTTTACGTACAAAGGTTCCGGATATGTGTCTCAGTGCTGGAAGCCAAGAACAGTCCTTCCCTCTCCTTAACACCATTCAAACCAATTTTTCACTACCCGCACCGAAGTTGGGCTTTTATGTGCGTCTTTGGATAGCGGAGAAGGAGGGGAATCGAATGCAACTGGAAAGGTTGTTTTACTCCTTCCATCACACCCGTGAGGACATTCTTGTTCTGTACTGATGGGGTTGTTGAGTATTGGTAACAATTAGGAAACTGTTTCAGAATTGCTATAACAAGGTACTTCTCTTAAAAAAAAATTATTTTCAAGCAAAGAGTTCAGAGAGGAAGGGGAGGGAGTGAACACAGCAGGGTCTCCAGCCACTGCAAATGAACTTCAGATACATGTGCCACTTTGTGCATCTGGCTGTATTTGAGTACTAGGGACTTGAACCTGGGTTGTTGGGCTTTGCAGACCAGCACCTTAACTGCCGAGCCATCATCTCTCCAGCCCAGATATTTCTCTTTAATGAATAGGACTTGTGTGGAATTAACCCTGGGGTTTGGTTTTCAGTGTAAAAAATGAGGCAGAAGGAAGTGTCAGCTAAGAGCTTCCAAGGCCCAGCCGTCGTCTCTAGGACTCCAAGCAGCCAGGTGTACGTGTTCAAGAATGGGAGTGGGGATTCTGGGGACTCCTCTGAGGAAGAGTCGCACCGTGTGGTTTTACGACCCCGAGGCAAGGAGCACCGAATCCGGCATCCTCAGCAGCGGGGAGCAGGTGATGTGGTCGTGCTGCAGCGGGAGCTGGCCCAGGAAGACAGCCTCAACAAGCTGGCTCTTCAGTATGGCTGCAAAGTAAGCTGTCCCTGGTTCTCTGTCCCCATAAAGGAGCAGGAGGGGCCCTTACCCTTCTTGACCCTCCTAGGTGACCAGGGGCTGACTGACAGCAGAGGCGCCCCCTTTTTAGCTAGGGATAGAGGCAGGTAGAAGTATACCTTTCGTTCAGAACACTGGGCTTGGCAAAGAGTAAGGGTGTCAGGAACCTCTGCCTAGGTTGCCCTCTGCCCTGCCCACTGTGTGTGGTCTTTTAAGGCCTTAGAGGGCTGGAGATGCCAGGTAGGTTATCCAGCATTTCCTTGGCATGCTTCTCACCACTTTTATTTTCCTGACCTTTTCTTCACAGTAGCTAATTTGCTAGTTTTTCTCTCTTTTGGAACTGCATGGTCTAGCCTATGCTGTGCATCTATATAACTCTGTCTTTCTCTTCAATTATGTTTTTAGCATTCAGAGTGATTAACAATGGCAAAGTAAGTAGGAAAGTATTTCTAGAATTGATGCATTTTCTCCTAAATTTTAACTACTTGTTAACATTTCCACAAATTACTGTGGCCTTCTCTAAGGCTGTATTAATGTAAAAAAATCTTTACCTCCTAAGTAAGTGTCTGTTGTTTAACTAGGTCCATATGGCTAACAAGATACTGTGGGGGTATTGGGGTCTCTCCCAAGGAAGTATAAACTGATCTCCAGGAATCCATAATGTCTTTATATTGCACTGTCATTTATATTTAACTCTCATTATCAGCTTCTGTTGGCATAATATGGGCTGAAAAATTTTATTCTACGAAGGCTTTGGGATGGAGTAGGCATGTTGGAATAACAACTCTAATAGTTTTCCAAGTTGAGCTAAGTACGTTTATTAGCCTAGTAGAGACAAAGACCAGAAGCTCTGAAGCATCTCCTACCTTTGTTAATATTGGAGCAAGTGAGAAATGTCCTCACACCAGCTCAGCAAATGATAAAAGTAGTTGCTAAATAATTCAGAGAAAAGACATGATGGGCTCCAGTAAGAGTCTGTCTGATTTAAAGCTCTGTGGGCTCCAATGTATATTCTGGTTTAAATGAACCTGTGAGGTAAAACTTTAGAGTTCATTTCTAATGCTTCTGGAATGTTTCAAAATTAGCTTGAGGAGTTAATTTTTGGCTTACATTTTCCTCCCTTTTAACCGTAAACTTTGTGTTACTTGGTAAAACCCACAGCTATGCTCCTTTGACATAAGTTTGGAATGGAAAATCAGTCTAAAACTTTGAATTTGATTGATGATTTGCTACACGTTACTAACGTTGAGAAGTGTGAATGAATTATAGGTTACTTTTACTCAGTTGGTATTCTCTGTAGTGCTCTGGGAGCAAGGTCTTCCCAGAAGAAGCTTAAGAGCTTCTAGGCTTGGTGAGTGCACATTGGTGGCCACTGTTCCACTGGACTCTTGTCAAAGAACCAGAAAGGGGTGCAGCGCCCTTGTATTTTCATTGTAGTCAATGCTTCAGACAGGTTCCAAAAGTGATCCTACGTTGATTTCTAAGCCAATCATCAAGGGGTGAGAGGTTCATCGCCCTCAGGAATGTGGGTGTGGGTGGTTTTCCAGCTTTCATCAGCTTCTTTATTGGGGACCCAGCCAGGCTAAGGCCCCTGCTGGGTCTTTCCTTTGAAGAGCTTTGCATAGATATCACATATGTTTTGTGGCCTCCCTAGGTGGCGGATATCAAGAAAGTGAACAACTTCATCCGAGAGCAAGACTTATATGCTTTGAAGTCCATCAAGATTCCGGTGAAGAACCATGGAATCCTCACAGAGACCCAGGAACTCACACCTCTCACACGCCCCTCCTCCTCCGCAGAGATGGGGATGACCTTGGTGGAGCTGCCTGAAGACACTTCGGGGCCAGATGTGCAGGGCAGCCAGCTGTCAGACTTCTTCAAGGGGATTGACGAGAACATTGAGCGGGCTGTGCACTCTGACATCTTCCACAGTGACAGCTGCTGCGTGGAGCCCCTAGGTCAGCCGCTCCTCCCTGCTCCCCGGAAGCCAGCGCCTGATGGCGCAGACTGCGGCATTCAGTGGTGGAACGCCGTCTTCGTCATGCTGCTGATTGGGATTGTGTTGCCGGTGTTTTACTTGGTCTACTTTAAAATACAAGGTACCAGGGAGACCTTGAATAGCTCCAACACAACCACGGTCCCCAATGGCTCACTGGCACTGAGCGCACTTCCAGGGCGAGCTCCCATCCTTGAAAATCCAGGGCCCACTCTCCCCTCCTCAGCCAGCCACTTCACCCAGGCTGAGACCTGAGCTCTCGGATTTGAGAATGAACCCAGCTTTGGCGCCGCCATTGTCAGGCACTGGGGGTGCTGTGTTTTGTTTCCTGAGATGTGTGGATGGTTTCGGAAGCATGGTATTCTCTACTTCTTGAATTCTGAATGGCTTTGTCTCACCCTAGGCTTCTGGGTCCCAAACACCATCATCCCAGCTTCCTCTTACTTTCAGAGAGCTGCAATGAGACAGATGTTTACATGTGACCCTGGCCCTATCTTGAAGATATTTGGGCAACTGTTGTGAGGGCTTTCACAGCAGCCCTGTGTGTGCCCCAAAGGATGTGTTGTGAGGGCCAGAGAGACCTTCATTAAGGGACCTGCCATGTGGGTGCCCCAGGTGTTGGTTTGCATCTCTTGACAGCTGCAGTGTCCCTACCTGCTATGGGGGAGGGGCACTGGGATTTGCTTTGTGATGTGCTATTCTACATCTCCAGCAAAGGTGCTATAGAATAATGTTGGTATGTCACCTAGCTTTAGAGAGTGATAAGTGCCAGCTATAACAAGCCATACTTCATATCATTTGACCTCGCTGAGGCAAAGCCCCCGTCCAGACTGCTACTTTAGATGAGCAGCAGTTCCAGTCCTCATGCTCTTAGAGCTTTTTGGTCCTACACATGGGCAAGTTTTAAGCCAGACACAAGGCCATTGCCCAATGTCCCTGCAGAGCGTCTCCATCTCCAGTGATGGCTGCCTAGAGTCCCCCATTGGTATCTTGGAGCTCTTGCTGGCAGGTGGTGCAAAAGACATGCACTTGCCAGCAAGACGGAGTCATTGTAGGCCAGCACTGCCCCCAACAGTACGACTCACTGTGTGCTCTGAAAACAGTATTCCTGACCCACTGTGTGCTCTGAAAACATTATTCCTCTTGATGCTTTTCTGACTCCATTCTAGGAACCAGAAGGTAGCAGTATTTTCTCTTTATATACCCATGGAGTAAATCTCTACCAGGTGGCTCAGTGTTACAGACCAGAGACTTAGGGAGGGATGGCTAGAGGTATGTGTTAGCTTTTGATTACTGTACCAAAATACACGAGATACACAACTTGTAAGGAGGAAAGGTTTATTTGGGCTCCTGATATTCACGGTCAGTTGGCTTGTTCTTAGCCCTGTGGTGAGAACACACATTATGGTAAGGAGTGTGTGGTAGAGCAGCTATTCATCTTAGTGTCAGGAATAGAGGGAGGGATAGGAAGGGACTAGGGGCCCATTATTCCCCTCAAGGGCATACCGTCCCCCCCACTTCCTACTCAGTAGATCCTACTTAAAGGTTCTTGTACCTCCCAGTAATGTCAAGACCAGGAAGGACCAAATCTTGAAGATACTTGCCTTGGGGGAAGTATCCAAACCACAGTACTGTCACTGCTGAAGGCCAGAAAATGAGGGAGCCCGACACCGAGGGAGGGAGGAGCCTGAGGTTTCAACAGTCCCTCCCTGAAGGCGGCAGCCACACCACTTTCTGAAAGAGGTGTGTGGGTGGGTGTCACAATAGGGAAAGGGCTGAGGTGGCTGGAGTCTCATCCTCGGAGCGTGACAGGGAGAAAAACATGCCCAAATGCCAAGCATGACAGAGGAGTGCTTGAGCTAGGCATTTAATTTCTTCTGTTTGTAAAAAGCAACTTACCCAGGGTTCAATCAAATTTAAATTACCTTCAGAATTAGATGTTTTCTTAGAGACCAAAATGAACCTGTAAATGTTGGGACAGAAAACATTTGGATTATATAAATGCTTTTCTACTTGGACGTTTGTGCTCTCTGTGGCCAAGAGCCACACATTTCTGTTTTGTCATTAAGTTCACCAAGCAGGGCCTCAGAGTCCTGAGCAAATCACGGGATCCCGTATTTTTCTCAAGTGGAATAAAATAATTTCTTCTATGAAGAAAAAATGCCTTTTTTTCTTTAACGTGGAGCTTGGCAGTATAGAATTAAAAAAGTAGATTGAGGTATCACACATCTTTAATCCCAGCACTCAGGAGGCTGAAGTAGAAGGATCACTGAGAGTTCAAGACCAGCCTGGGCTAGAGTGAGACCCTATCTCAGAAGAAACATAAAAAATGAAAACTAAAAGCTATGAGATGATGTGCAGACAATAGCATGTGTATAGGGCAAGGTCCGCTTCCCACCTGAGCCCCAGCTGAGGAGCCCAGGGCTTGCTCTGTGCACAGGCTTACCAGGCAGGAGACAGAGTGGTAACCAGCATCCTGAGCTCCCTGACCTATACAATATGCTTCATAACTTCATTAGCTATATGTAAAAAACACCACAAGTTTGTTTTTATAGCATTTTGTTGTTTTTGAGAAGTTGATGTCTTAGTTTATTACCTTTTTGGTTGGCCACTGAGCTTAATCAAAGTCTAAGGAATCTCCACTGTTGTATATATAATGTTGCGAGTTCAGCCCCAGGTGGGGTTGTGGGTGGACCCGCCTGGCCTGTAGTGGAGGTAAGAAGGGAGGGGACAAGAAGCATTGAAGAAAAGTCACCTGGGACCCTCAGGGCTCTAGGCTACACTCACCTGTGGGAAAGACTCAAGAGTCTTGATTTCTCTGGGGAAACAGAGCAAAAGCCATGGTGCTTTGTGTTTGCTGGATGCCATGTTGTGCCCTGAGCGCTTTATACAGGAACTTGTTGACTTCCTTCCTTTCGCCATTTCACAGGTGGAGAAAGTCAGACCTCACAGTGGACGACGGGTTGCAGAGCCAGGCTGACAGGCTCAGTGGCCTAAACATAAGGTCCCTGGGATCTCTGGCAACACTGGTGGCTGTGGTCTCCCAAGGCTTCAGAAAAGGGTGGCAGAGAGAATTAAGATGGGAGTTGTGAAAAAAAAGTTGAATCTATTGCCTGAAACTAGGAGTCAGGGGGAAATACCTGTTTTCCCTTCCTCTTTCCTTCCTCTCTCTTTCCCCCTTTCTCATTTTCTCTCTTGGCAGGTGCTGGGGATTGAACCCAGAGCCTAGTATGTGCTCTACCACTGAGCTGCACTTATATCCTGATCTATTTTTCTTTAGAGTTACATTTTTTCAACTAGTCATTTTACTTTGTAAAATTTTTATTTTACCCAGAACCTTGCACATGCTGGGCAAGTGCTCTACTACTCCCAGCCCTGGTACCCATTTTCCTGCTGGTGCAAAACCCAGTGGATATACCGGAGCCTGAGAGCCAAGTTCCTACTTCACTAAGCAGTCAGCCTGGTTTGTGTCGGGGAAAGAGCCTCCATCTTTGCCACACTCCTATATCAGTGCAGTGGGTCAGGGTTCCTCCAAACTGATTTCCAGAGAGAAGGGTGGTCTGTCCTCATTAGGCTGAGCAGGGACATTCAGGTGGGAAGAGTGGCCAGCACTCCAAATTCAGCTGTGTGCAGTGGAGCTGGTGAGGAGAGGTGAGTCAGCCTCCCTGCCTCCTGTAGAACCAATCAGGTCCCTCTAGCCCAGGGAGAAACAGCAAGGTGCTGATGTCCAGCGCCCCTTCTCACCCTTGCTTGAACTGCAAAGGGGCCAAGAGACTGCCATACCAGCCACAATGGTGATAGTGCTTCTTAGCATAACCCAGGGGAGATTTTCCTAGGGTTTCAAAAAGCCTTTTCAGGACTAGAGATGGCTGTGGGCAAAAGTGGTGTCATGGTTTGATCCAGGTGTCCCCCACAAACAATTGAATGTGTTCTGATAGATCAATCCTCAGCTGATGGCAGTTTGGGTTTTACAACCTCGATGAAGCTGTGTTGTTGGGGGCGGGCTTATGGGGTTAGAAGCCAGCTTCCCCTTGCCAGTGTTTGGCACACCTTCCTGCCGCTGTTTGCAGTGCTGTGGCAGAGGTGATGTCCAGCCCTCTGCTCATGCCATCGTTTTCCCTGCCTGGATGGAGTCTCCCCTTGAGTCCGTAAGCCAAATAAACCCATTCCTCCACAAGCCACTTTTGTTTGGGTTCTTCTGCACAGCAACTAGAAAGCTGACTGCAACAAGTGGTAAAAGTATTCACTTGTGCAAGCAACACCCAGTTAATTCACTGCCTCAAGTAACAAACATGTGCTTCTTTTCATTTATACTTGCAGCCAACCACCCATCCATCTACCCAACCATTTACACACATTTTGTACTACATTCATTCATTAACCTTTTGGAACACCAAGAGGTAATTTGATAAGACAGGGTCCCTGCCCTCAAGGTGCTGTTAACCTAGAGGGAGAAGACCTACCTACACACAAGAGCACCAATGTGTGATCCAGAGAAGGGAAGGCGATACTGTGACACATCGCTAAAAAAGGGTTCTTTAGAGGAGCTGACATTTCCTGAGTAGACAATGGGATTCAGTAAGATGGTGAACAGGTGTCTTCCAAGGAATGCTCTTCAAAGAATGCTGTGACAGTGACAATGGACTGGGAATGGAAACATGAAGCCTGGTGGCCTGGTATAGAGTGTAAATGTGTGCAAGTGTAGCAAGAACTGTGGGGCCAGATCTTGAACAAGACTGTTTCATATGAAGGTACTACCTCTAAAGGTGACTTAATAATGACACCACTAATAAAACCTGTTACTCCATAATTTTTCCATTTATTAGATCTATGACTTTATAGTTTCATCTAATTTAGAACATTGCAGTATTATTTAATTTCTCTCCAGTTACACAGATAGCAGCTTGCTTGATGTTGCAAATCTCAGTGAGACTGTTCACTTGGTTCTCTCTTCTGTTGAATTGTGGAAGTTTCCATTACTGGTTTCCTTGCAATGTCTAATGTGCACTAATTCCATCAAAAACATCTTCCACCTTAGGACCTTTTTTCATCACCAAAACTTCTATTTAAATCTTTTTATATCTTCGAATTCTTTGATTATTGTGTTCATGTTCTCAGGCAGGTAGTTATAACTGTTTTAACATTCTTACCTGCTAATTCTTTCATTTATGTCATTCTGAACCTATGTGATGACCTTATCTCACCCCTGGTTAAGATTAAATGGTTCTTAAGGGACTGAAACTATATTCACAATGTGAGAGGAAGCAATCCACTGGGTCATGATGTTTTGAATAGAGAGGAGATAGAATAAAAGTTACATCCTGAAGTGAGTAAGCCAAGATAATAGGGAATTGTAGTTGCATTTTCGGGCACTGTTGACAGTGGCTTGGTTTGTGTTCATTGTGGAATAAACATAGTAGTCCAGCATTAGACTCAAATGTACATGGAAATTAGGTCTATGATAGAGGTAGTAGCTCAAATCCATGAAGATGGGCAGTATGAAACATAAGAAAAATTACAACCATTCATAAATAAAATATATAATTAAATACATGGGTATGAATAAACTCCAGATGGATTAGAATTCTAAATATATACAATGGAGCTGTACAAGGACACAGGTGAATTTCTGTCTTTGGAATAGGAAAAGCATTTAGAGCTCAAAATCCATTAAGGCAATAAGATTGAAAGATCTGGCCTGGGACCTGGCAGCCCAGGTATGAGTCTCCAGTGCCCATGTAAAGCCAGACACACAAAGTAGCACATGTGTCTGGAGTTTATTTGCAGCATGAAGAGGTCAGTGTGCCCATACTCCCCTCTCCACCCTTGTCTCTTGTAAATAGAAAACAGTTTTGCAAGACAGAAGTATCACAAAACAGTTTAAAAAAAGCAACTAAGAGGAAATATTGATAGCCCTATAAAAAGGGCTAACGTCTCTGATATAACAAGAACTCTTAAAAACTGACAGTTGGGCATCGTGGCACCCAGCACATGGGAGGCTTAGGTAAGATGGATGAAAATTCCTGGGCTATGCCCTGAGTTCCAGGCCAGCATGGCTTCATGTAGAGTGAGCCCATTCCTAAAAAAAAAAAAAAAAAAAAAAAAAAAAAAAAAAAAAAAAAAAAAAAAAAAAAAAAAAAAAAAAAAAAAAAAAAAAAAAAAAAAAAAAAAAAAAAAAAAAAAAAAAAAAAAAAAAAAAAAAAAAAAAAAAAAAAAAAAAAAAAAAAAAAAAAAAAACTCAAAAATCAAACAATATATAATTTGAGGGATAAGGACCAAAAAATGAAGTTTGTCTTTTGAAAAAGATTATCTACAATTTTCACACATGAGATAAATTGGCCTTCAACATATGAAAACATGTTTAAACCATTTATAGAGAGAGGCAGTTTAAAACAAGGAGCTACAATTTCTTTTATATCACACTGATAAAAAAAATCTGTAACATTCTCTTGGCAAGGTTGTGTGAAAACAAGTAATCCTACTGGTGGCTGGAAGAAATCAGTGCCACATCCAACGCCTAGGTGGATCTACACCCAAGGTGGTTTATATGAGCTGATTGCTCTATGAGTGACTTCCAGATAACTGTTAAGTGACAATAAGCAAAGCTGCCAACTTGTAAAAAAGACAAAAAGGAAAGATTACACAGGAAACTAGACATTATTACTGTCTGGGTGTTTCCAGGTTTTGGCATCTTAGTCAAAGAACTGAAGAATGGCCCACACAAATAGTGAAGCAGCTAGAAACGTTATTAAGATCAGAGCCAAGAGGGACAGATGGTTTGCCTACTTCGACTAGTTATCAATATGGGGTTGGTGAAAGAAGTGGGGGATGGAGGGTGGGGTAGGAGGAACAACGAGGGATAGTTCTCAAAGAATCTTGGTATTGTTCTTAGAAACTTAGGAATGACGCTAGGGATGTACCACAGTGGTAGAATGCTTGCCCAGCATGTGCAAGGCACTGGGTTTGAGTTCCTAAGTAGCCAATGCAAAACAATCTGAGGAACAAAATCACAGTGACAACTTATACCCCTGTTACAGTTACCTTCATGTTGCTGGACAAAGCACCCAACCAATAACAGTTTATGGGAGGAAAGGGTTTATTTTAGCTTACAGTCTCCAGGGGAAGCTCCAAGGTGGCTGAGGAAATGCATGGCATGAGCAGAAACTGGACACCACTTCTACCAGAGCAGGTGGACAACAGCAGAAGAGTGAACTGAACTCTAGCAAAGGGGAGCTGGCTATAACACCCCAAGCCTGCCCTCAACAACATACCCTCCACCTCCAAAATTGCCACCAGCTGGGAACCTAACATTCAGAGTATGTGGTGGTTTGAGTGTGAATGTATGTCTCCCCAGTCTTAGGGATTTCAGATTAAAGTTACATTTCCTACTTCAATCTCCAGCAGCCTGCTGGAGGTGTCACTGGGGGTGGATCTTGTAGTCCAGCCCCAAGGTGTGTTCAGAGCTAGTTTGAGCTCTGTGCTTGCTGGTGTTGGCTGCTCTTTCTCTGTTATGGATCTATGGAAGTGAGCCAGCTTCTTCCACCATGATGATGCTTCCTCTGAAATCTGTAAACCTGAAATAAACCCTTTCCTCCCATAAGCTGCTTCTTATCAGGTGTTTGTCCCGGCAATGAGAAAGTAACTGCAACAGAACACATGATGTTATGGAGGACACCTAATTCAAACCACCACACTCCTGGCTCCCATAAACTGATGACCACCCATAATATAAATGCAATGCATTCAGTCCAACTTTAACAGTCCCCATAGTTTTTATTAATCCCAGCACTGTTCAAACAGCTTCATACTCCAAGATCTCTTATCTGTGAACTGTAAAACTAAACTAAACAAAAGCAACAATAAAAACCACATACTGGCATAAACATTCACTCTGCAAAAGATGGGATTGCAAGGAAAGATTGAACCAACGCAAGATCTAAAACAAACAGTGCAAACATTAAATCCTGTAGATCTAAATCCAACATGTGTAATCAGTGAAGTCTCTGGGGTTCCAATCCCACCCCTCCAGCTGGGATGCCCACAGAATAGGGAAAACTCCATCCCAAGCTGGCAGCTCTTGTTGGCACCTGTCCCACAGTCCTTGCATCTCAAAAAACCCTGGGGTCTCCACTACAACTCATGGTTCACCCTCATGGCTCCATTGGGTCTCCAGGCAGGGACTCCAACAACCCTGCCTTACCTCACCCAGAGTGGCCATTTCCAAAAAAACAAGCCATACTGCAAACCTAATGATCCTCTCTTTCCTGCAAGTGTTAATTCAGGGGGAATCAAGCTGACTTTGAAAAGCAGGACACTTCTTTAGCATTCAGGCCCCTAACTTTCAAAAGCCAGCATTCTTACTGCTGTCCCAATTTCAACGGTGGTAAAAACAACCACAGATAAAGTGGCTCTAATCTTCAGCCCAAACTTTCATTTCTTTCTCTGCCATATTCATCTGCTCACATCAGTCCATTTCTACACAACACTGCACAAGTTCTCAGAATATAGGAAGAATGCAGTAAGCCTCTCACACAAATTGCCTCAAGCCCAGTCTGGACAAAGCTCTTTCATCTACTTATAAGTCAAGCCTCACAGTCCACAGTTGTTTCTGAATTTAGGTCTTTCAACTCCCACAAGAATCCATCAAGGCGTACTTACAGCGCTGCAAGGCATCTCTCAGTCCAAGAGTTTCAAAATTCTTTCATGTTCATCCCACAAATCAGTCCCAAAAGGCCAAAAAAAAAAAAAAAAAAAGTCACACAGCTGCAATGACCCCATTACCCTAATACCAATTTTCTGTTGTAGTTTCTTTCTTGTTGCTGGGACAAAGCCCCTGACCAAAGTTTTTATTTTGGTTTAGTGTCAAGGGGAAGTTTCAGGATGATAGGGGAAAGCATGGCATGAGCAGAGGCTGGACATCACCTCTGCCACAGCAGCTGGAAACAACAGGAGCCAAACTCTAGCAAAGGGGAATTGGTTATAACATCCCTAAGGCTTCCCTTAATAACACACCTCCTCCAGTAAGGCTCTAGCTACAAAACTGCCATCAGCTGGGAGCCAAGCATTCAAGACACCTAAGTTTATGGAGGCCACCTAGTTCAAACCACCAAAGACCTATAGAATAAAACACATTCCTATAAGTCCATAATGATGTAGCCAATAAGTAGAATCCTAATAAATGTAAAACAGGCAACTACTACAACAGTAACTGTTGAAGACAAGATGCTAAATACATGAAACCAATAGTCTGGTGCAAGATACTCACCAAAGTGAAGAGAGCACTTTACAGTGGAGGAACCTGGCAGAAACCCTCCCACCGGTGATGACGGTTATCCATCTGTACTACAACAGGATGCAGAGGACACATCACCTCTGCAGTATTCTTTCCCAAAGGCACCACCTCATCCTAGCCAGGAGAAAACAGCAGACATATCCACAGTATGTACTTGGGCTCCTGCTGGCCATTGGACAGGTAGCCAGGAGCACACGATAGTCCTCTAGCTGGTGCAAATCATTCTCAGCTGGTGCCACTCAAAGACAAAATCAGCTCTAAACCAAGATTAAGCCTAGAGCAAGGCACCATGGGAGCTGACAAGGAACTCCAAGTGAATTGATGCTAAGTAGCTGCAGCTGTGATTAGACTATTTTTAGCCACCAGCTCTCAAAATCTGCTAATAAGAGCCCCACTGGGGGACAAACAAAACTAGCATGAAAATTTAACTTAAAAATTTGATACCAAAAATCTGCTTAGGTAGTTGCAGGCTCACGAGGAAAATGAGAGGAAGAGGACATTTTTCTATTACAGGTTTAGACAATTGCTTCCTGTTCTGGCTCAATTATCACAGAGAAAGAGGACCAACGAGGAGGCCCTACCAGCATACTGGTGAAATTTCACAGTATATCTGTTTTCTGCTGCCTCTACTTTGGTACTGCCTATGTAATTTGGACAAAAATCTTTTCACCCCTAAACTTTAAAGATAAATGAAACCTAATAATAGCCCCAACATCCATTCCCCTCAACACACTTTAGAGTATTTCCTGTGAGTAGTTCTTGGAGCCTGAATGGATTTACATGATTGATCCCCATTAAAAAAACAACAACAACACACAACACAGGGGCTGAAAAGGGCTCAGTGGTTAAGGCACTTGCCTGCAAAGCCTAAGGATTGGGTTTGATTCCCCAGTACCCCATCCATGTAAATGCAAAAAGTGGCACATGCATCTGGAATTCATTTGCAGCAGCTAGAGGGCCTGACATGTTCTCTCTCTCTCTTTCTCCTTGCTTGCAAGTAAATATTTTAAACACACACACACAACCAAGCTAGCCACACTGTGGACATGATGCTGGCTGCTACCTGAAAGCCCCTGGCTGTCCAGATGCTGCAAGGTGAGACTAATGGGGTTGTAGGACAAGTGCCAGACTTCCCTGGTCATGTCTCAACACAAGAAAAGCAGTGGCAAAGAAGAGAGCTGTGGGGGATGGGGATGCCTGGTGGCCAAGCCAGACCTTACTGTTCCCCCAGGCAAACATGACAGAGTCTGGATGTATGGTAAGAGCCAGGCCGTCTTTACTGGAGTGAGTGCAGGAGACAAATAGTTTACAACAACCTCTAGTATTGTCTTAACCATTTGATAAAAACTTCACTATAATATTTATTGTATAATGAAGAAAAACAACACATTCAGGGAAAAATTGAGATTAACTTATTTTTCTTAAAAGGTTCATCTCAAGGATGGCAACAAAGTCCAGCTTGTGCCGCCAAACGGTTTTACATGATCAAACCGTGTACAGCTTCTGTGTGTGAACTGTTGACTACAAACATTTACCAAATACATAAATCTCTTTTAAAAAAGCCATTTTAAATATAGCAAAGCAGTGTCTTCTTGCACAGCAAAGTGAAGAAAGTTTTTACAGAGAAATCAAAGTTTTACATTGGTAAAATCTTTTTCACATTCTAATCATCTAGCTTGTTTTATGATCCAATGCCAGGAGTTTTCAGGTTCCTTATTTACTATGTATTTCTTGTGTGCATGATGGTTAATACAGAAATTATGTTAATACATTATTAGTCCTTACAGTTGAAAGGAAATGGTACAACATGTATTGTTCTTTCAGAACAAACCCCTGATTTAGTCTAAAACACAATGGATGTGATTAGGGCTCAAAAGATGGAGTTTTGACTGGGACCACCTGTGTTCACATGATGGTGACTTTCACTCTCAGTGTAGAACCACTTAGAGTGCTGGCAGAAATACAGCTGGTGGGGACTTCCTGTAGCCAGTATCATTTAAGCTTTTTTTGTTTTTGTTTTTTAATAATAAAATACTTTATTCTGAAGGGATAAAATTTTCCTGTGATGGTGTTTCATACAAAATGTCTAAGTCTAAAAGGGTAAACAACACCATCAGAATCTTCCCCACTCTAGGTTGGTTTCCACCAAGAGATGTTGATGTGGATGTATTCACACATGAGTGTCTGGGTGAAGGATGTCAAGTCTGTATGCCCCAAATCACACTGGGCATATGGGAAAAAGATTAACAGTCAGATATTCAGTTCCTGAAAATGGAATACATTGTTACTTGGTCAGTATAATTTAAATATAAACTCCGAGCCTTGTGTAGTATTACTTTAGAAAATAGTAGTTGTACTGATTATAAACCTGCATAGAAAGAAAGACTATAGAGATACAGTCAGAAAAGCCATCTCATAAGGCACACAAGAAAATAGACAGTAAATGTGAATGTTAACTCCTATTCCAATATACAGCAGAAGTTCATGGACATGCATAAATAATAAAAGGACCACTTAACACTTTCAAAGCTATAATTGGTTTCCAAAGTGGTAAGGATTATCTTGGAAATTCAGTGTTGGGAGACTGTCTTATTTCAATAAGGTGTGACCTTATGAAGAAATGTGCCTGTAATTAAGTACTTTTAAAAAAGAAAAAATAATCTTTTCTGAATAAGAGCCAATATCTACACTGAAGAGAGGAGACGGAACATTATCTCCCCCATCCTCCCACCTTTTGGCTTCTGTGAAAACTTGCTACTTAAACTGCCAGTATAGCAAGATGTTGATCTGCAGCCTGTGAAGGTTGCAGTCTGTCCTGTCCCTAATACCTATGTCAGTCAGGAGATCTGGCTCATGATTTGTCACACGGCATATGAGGAAAAAGTCACAAGGAACATAACTTAGGGGGAAAAATAAAATATAAGTAAAAATTGAAAGTAGCTGCTTAACATTAAGTTTAAAATATAAAATAGCAGTAGTTTTTAAACCTTTAAGTTTCTCACAAAAAGGAGTATTTAAAAATCTATCATAAAAGATATACAGGACTTTGAATTTTGTTCATGGCACAAGCCCAGTAAACGGATTAACTTGCTATCAACAATGAGTTGTCTTTCTGCAAAAGTAAGGCCTTGTTCAAAATCCAAACTGAGGGTGGCACTAATGTCGTCAATAAGGACAGCAAGAATCATGTCAAGATCTGCACCATAGAGAATTTCTCCCCACACTAGAGAACTGTTTCAATGTACACAACAGTTGAAATAGCAGTGTATTTTGTATCCAGCTACATCATTCTATTTTTAGAGGGTTGAGGATAAAAAACCCTTTTCCCACAAATAATTTTCCTAATCATTTACCACTTATAAAACCTTTGTGCTCATCTACTATTTGGCCATTTTCTCTAATATCAGTTAAATGAGGTCATCTTTTTCTACTTTTTTTCCTCACAAAAGGCAAGTTTTAAATAATGCCTTATGAAATCTGTTACAACACATTTTATATTTATGTAGGATGAACTTAACACCAATTTTTTTTCCACTTTGCTATTTATGTACACATATAAAATATATAATGATGCTCACCCCATACAGCACAAAGATTACAATGTAACTTCACACATTCACCACCAGTGAGGGGAGAAACCCCTTTATACAATCCTCTGAAAAAACTGGGCTAATAATTAAAATCCAAAGTACAGTATATTTAACAAAATAGTAAATATTAAACAGTGAATACTCTACTTAATAAGGACTTCGCCTTTCCCCCAAATTGGCGGCAATCCACAAAAATATACTTTTTAATCTGGTGACCATACAAGACATAGGTACTTACATCAAAGGTGATAATATATTTAAGATGCTATATACACAAAGAGTTTGGCTCAACTTTTAATTTACATATAGAATAATAAGTGTTCATGGCTTTTTTTTCCAAGGTTTTGCTTGCAAGATATTTTTTGTGTTTCTTCTCCCCTCTTAAAATAAAACTAAAAAAAAGTTAAAACAAGATAAAGCTATTCTCTAAAAAAAAAAGTTACAACATACAGCTTTGGCTTATATAAATAATTCATAGCAGAATGTGTTCAAAAGTAGTGGATATAATTTTATATATAGTCATCAATTCATAAGGGTGTTTTCTTTCATATAAAATATACATGAATTAAAATCAGTTTTTTAAAATATGAATGTAAAAAGAAACTTCTGACATACTCCAATTATAACTTAATATATTAACTTTACTTTGTTAATGCTCTATATTTCTAGGCTAATAATTTCTGAATATCTCATGCGTGTTTTCTACTCTCTCTTTTTATTAGCTAAAGATCACTTCTTTGACCCAATACATTTTGCACGTGCAAAACAGTTAGTGTGGGGCCTGCTTGTTTTGTTTTTTGTTTGTTTTGTTTTAAATATCAACAGCCCTTTCCCATGCACCCCTTTGCAATAGAGACCCATGCCAGGTTGGGTAATTAATATAAATGACATTTTATATACAGTATTGCTTTCTTGGTTCCTGCTTTCTACTGCTCTGTTCTACAAAGCATTTTTTTTTCTGAAGTAACTACAGTCACCGCACAGTTAAATAAAACAAGTAGGGGGCCCCTTAGGTTTCTGCAGGCTACTGTGGGAGAATTATATATGGGTACACATTTCTCTGCAAAAACTGGTTATCTTACGAAACAAGTAGTCCAAGGAAGTGCCAGACTGGTCTGTGCCTACGGGGTGCTTTGTCTGCCATGTGACACACATCTGCAGACCTACAAGGAGTTTGCAGGTAAGTGCCTGATTCTGTGTATGCAACACACATTCACACATACACACTCACACCCACATACATATATATATATATAAAGGGATATATATGTATGTATGTACATATAAATATATTGAACTCATGTCCTTATTTACCAATTTAGATATGTAGGGCAGTTCACTGCAGTAACACAAAGTACAAGCATGAGCCAGGAAGCCTTAGGTCACCCATGCATCCATCCTCATACGCTTTACAGAAGGGCTTTCTCTGTCCTCAGTGTTTGGGGGTCGGCCAAGTACAATTGGAGAATGGAAGTCTCCCCGTGGATCCTCCCGGTCACTACCATCATAGGAGCTGCTGGAGCTGCTCAGACTGTCCACAGGGGAACGCCCCATTTCCTGCCGTGGCTGGGGCTGTGGGGCTTGTGGTGGTGGTGGAGGTGGCGGTTGCTGTTGCTGCTGCTGGAAGCCAGAGGGAGTCATTCGATCCCGGGGAGGTGAAATTGGCTCTGACTTAATGTTGATGTTTTGGTTGGTATTAATGGACAGATTGGAACCCTGAGATAACTGCCCTCCAGCGCTGGAAAAGACAAAAACCGAGAGGTGAAAGGTTTGAGAGTGTCTCTATGTGACTCACAAAATATCACATTGCAGATACTGCCGCCTGAAAAAACCTTGCCCAGGATCTGAGCTCCTGCCAGAATTCTACAGGATTGCCCTAGTTCATCTCCTTCAGTGTATGGCACAAAAAGAAATCACATCTCTCCAGAATATTACATCCTTGGTACCTCTGCAGCTCAACTCTGAAGAAATAAAAAGCTTCTGTCTAATGGTGTGCATGGTCCAAAAAGACAGAGGAACAACATGGCAAAATGCATTCTAATCTCGGTCTCTCATTCCTTAGTTTCTCCTCTTCTCTGGCACAACATCTCAATCTATTCTCAAATCAACTGTGAGATGTAAATTATGAGATTCTTATTTTAGTCAAGAGAAACAATCTCAGCAAGGAACTCAGAGAAGCACAGGAAATCATCACTTTCCCTACTTCTAAGCTTCAAGCCCAACACTTGTTTTCCTGGGGCTGCTGCTGATTACTTTTTTAAAGACCAAAGCTGGTCCCCAACTTCTGAGCTCAAGTAATCCATCTGCCTCACTCAGCCTCCTAAGAATCCAAGACTATGCAGTGGCATCCTGTGTCATAAAATGTCACTGGTACCAGCTGAGTCTCTCTCAGTATGTCTAAAAAGACACCCTGTTCCCTGAATCCCTTTAGGAAATGTCTGGTTTGTTCCACATTCCATCTACACTCTAGAGCCATGCTAAGAAAGTATTCCTAATACATACACTCACCTGAACAAGAATTATGGCAAGATTATTCACATTAGAGCCCCAGAGTAAAAGACTGTAACTCATAGAGAGAGAGAGTGATACCCAGAAGTAAAAGCTTAGAGAAATTTCTAGTTACTCACACAAGAGAGCTGAGGGCTGCTTGTCCTAGATGGTGCTGTTGCCAGGCCGAAGCCTGTCCCAGAGACAGCATTCCCGGGGAGGTGAAGCCTTGTAGGGCTGACAAGTCAGCGCTGGTCAGCGAGTAATCTACAAAGGTAGGTTACTATTACTATAAGACTGCTGGGCTGGGCTGTTCCTGTACTACTGCTATGATAAATAAATATGCCTACCACTGCCCTATAGAACAAAAAGAAATACTGGGCTGAACCTGCATCAGCAGTGCAAGGGAAACAGGAAAGACATAGAATTGCCTTCTTACAGGTGCTAAGCTTAGTGAGATAAACATTAGATGCATCATGACACAATTAACTACATTTGTTTTAAGGACTGGAACTATCACAGCTCCTTGACTGTAGGTAAATCGCCTTAATAATTCATGAAAACCTTTCTATGCCACAACAGTATAATACAGCTCATTTTATATAGATGCTTCAGTCATAATTACTGTGACCATGACTTAGGACATCAGATATCATTCACGCACAGAGCTATTTCAGTTCATCATTAACACTTGATGTTTCCATTTAGTTCTAAAGAAAGGTGAAAAAAACTATTCTACTTTTAACTTTTTTTCTCATGTTTCAAGAGAGGTGTCTAAAGCACTTGGCCCTCCTACTGAATTAACATATTTTGGGGGGTAAGAAAAGGAATTTACTTAAGGCAGCACAGTTGGTACACAGGTTTCTATCACAACTGTACTTTCTTACTCTATATGCCCTAAAAATGTCTCAGCCATCCCCACAAAAGCCAGGGTGGGGCAATAACACTGATTCTTACCCTGGTGACCTCTCTGGCTTACAACTTTCTTTTGACCACTTGATTTGTCCCTAGGACCTATCTGGCATGTCCATTTACACACTTTTAGAAATATCTCAAATCTGATATAGCCAAAACTGGACTCTGGTTCTCCTCTACCCAATGCTCTCAGGACAATGAGCAACATCTACAATATGGCCAACCAAATCCCCACTCATCTCTCCAGTGTCAATGTTTAACTGCACTGCCTGTGACCCTCTCCTTGTTCTGCCTGACAAGAGTCCTGTGCACGTCCTTGTGGCCTACCTGAAAGGCACCTCTTGACACAACTTGAACAGAGCTTTCCTCGTGGTTTTTATCTGTGTCTTTCTCCACAGTAGTATGTACTCTTTATATTTACAGTGCCTGGCAAAGTGTATGTCACAGTGTCCAATAAATATGCATGCATATATATCTTGAAGATGGGAGTGACATTACTGATGAGCATGAGGAAGTCTAAAGGATTATGTTGTACAGACTTATAGACTTCAAAAAGTTACTTATTCATTCCTTTATCTATTTCCTGACATGTTTGACACTAAAGTTAATGATATACTACAGAAGATAAAACATGGACTAATGTCCTAAAAGACAAATAAGGATAACATGGTAACATTAAACAGAACAGTTATTCTAATAGAGCAAAGAGAAACTTATTCAAAAGAAGGAATGAGACTGATGGTGAGAGAGATGTGATTTCATTATTTTTTTGCTTGTGCTGTGTTTGTGTTGGGGTCTGTGTGCGTGTATGTATTCAGGTGTGCTTGTGTACTGTGGCCAGTGGAGAACATCAAGTGTCCTTCTCTATCACTCATTCATGATTCTCTCACTAATCCTGGAACTTTCCATTTAATAGGCCCAAAGATTCTCTGGTTTCTGTTCCCCAGAGGACTAGAGTTACAGATGTGTGTGGCTTACATGGGCATTGGGGAATTGAACTGAGGTAGTCTTCAGGTGCCCATGCTTGCACAGAGAGCACTCTTATCCACTGAGCCATCTCTTTAACCCCTAATTTCATTTTTATGTATTTTGGTAATTTCCTTCTCGATTTTATAAATACATATCCTGAATGTTTTTAAGCATATTAAAATTAGACAGGTATATACAATTTTCCTAACCTAATGCATCTCTAAAAATAAGGCTAGTGGAAATATAGCTGGAAACCTCAGCAAACTGCTTTCTAATTTTGATATCCAGTCCACACTCTCAATCAGTACTCCTCTGGGCACCTGGCCTCTCAAGGTTCTTCCTTGTCTACTTTCTCAACCTTTAAAAGTATAAACTGGAAACTGTAAAAATGAAGGACTTCCCCTACACAGGTACTAGCTATGTCCATTTCCACATCTAGAATATAGTTGAGATTAAAAAAAAAAAGTCCCTAGCATGGTACTCTCAATACAGCTGGTGATTAATGTAGTGAAACAGAATTTTTATGAATGCTTAATCCCTGGCTTAACTCCAGTACCTGCATGAGTAAAAGGCTTTAATTCACATACCCTAAACCTATATGTAGCTAATAGATTTAGGCATTGTCTTTTTTCATACTGACAACTGGAAAAGGTAATGGCCATTTCTGATGAGGCTTTCTTTTCCAATAAAACTATTAAAAGTAGTTTCTGTTCTAAAAGAACTAGTACTTGGAATTAAAATGGTAATTAAACATATCATTTGCTTGTAATCCTCAGCTAGTTAGAAAAAGTGGTTTGAAAGCAGGGTGCCAAGGCATTTACTCTAAAGTCTAAAAGCAGTCTCCACCACAAATTACTATGAGACTACTTCTCATAGAGGCAAAGTCCATGCACTGCAGTCTCTGGATAACAGGCAAGGTATAACTTACTGCCTTCTCTCTTTGAGCAACAGGTATTTGGCTCAGGTGAAGAGAAAGTGAAGACACATGTACTTTCTGCCTTCCTCAGAATGGCAAATCTGGAGGGAACCTACTGCACTCCACTTCTCCATATGACACATTTGACTAATAGCACCCTTCCCTTCACTCTAGCAAACTTCCACATTAGGCTATTTTAAGATGAAAGGTCTAAATCAACATAAATGAGTGAAAGGCTCCTCTCAGCAGCAAAGAGTGAATGTCTGTGGGAAGAAACAAGCAAGGCCCTCGTTTTGCCACTCAGGGCAGAGGGCTAACTAATAGCTATAGAGAGAAAAACACAGCTTTGCTCACCACAGCTAAGCACCTGCCACATCCCCAAAGGTACTCGCAGTTAACATCATAAAAGACAAACATCTTATTTCAAAAGCATAGCTGACCAAGACACTGTGTAATGAGAAACTACATAAAAGTGTCTGAGCTACCCCTCCTTCCTTGGCATTTGCAGGGCACATTTTGCTAATAGCTACTTATTTCATTGCCAGGGAATTTCATTGCCAGAGAAATAAAATAACTTACCCAATTCATTCTATTATCAATGTATTTTGTTTAACTTTTTGGGACATGCATGGCTTTTGTAATGTTTCTAAGCTTGAATCTAAAAAATTAGAGGTCAATAAATAATTTTTAAAAAAAAATCACAAAATACATGTTGATCATAAGACAGAGAACAAAGCTCAGAAAAAGGCCTCATGGCTCACCAGTGTTGTAGGCTGTAGGCATTGCTGAGTACACAAGTCCCTGTGGAGGCAAGCTCGGAGTTGTCACAGATACTACTGGAGTGGCAAGAGGTTGAGTGGCTTGAGAACTGCTTATCCTTTGGGTATTCTAAGAGAGATCAGACAAAAAGATTAATTGTAATTGGGTGATACTTATGTTCAGAATTCATATTTTAAAAATAACTTTCAATTTAAATGTGACACTTCACAGTTTTATGTAAATGTCATTATTTCATGAAGCAATGATTATGTGAAAACTTAAAAATACTAATGGGAATAGCTAAGTATTATTCACTTTTTTTTTGAGGTAGGGTCTTACTCTAGCCGAGGCTGGTCTTGAACTCACAGTGATCCTCCTACCTCTGCCTTCCAAGTGCTGGGATTAAAGGTGTGCAACAGCATGCTGGCAATTATTTACTTTTAAAAAATATAGCTTAGTAACATCAGAAGCTATAGTTTTAAACTTACCTATGTGCAATAACACTTTGAAGTGTCAGCTTAATGAGCACCTGATGCCATTACAAATATTTTCAGGCTACTTTATAATGTAGCATGTGTAGGTTTTAAAAACCCAACAATAGCATTTGTATATACCAGGGCAATAAATCAAAGAGCATACAGGACTCACAAATGCTTTTCTTTGCAGAACTTACTTATTGCCATATCTTGACGTCATGGTGTAATATGGTTTCTGCTTTGCTTCCCTCTGACCTTGCAAGTGACTTACTTTTAAACAGATTCTGATCTGTATCCTTTTAATCTCTCGGCCTGATGCAAGGAAAGGCTTTGACAAGAGCTTACTCAGTACCTGAATCTACATAGCCACACTGGGAATGAATAAAAAGACAACTATTAAATAATAAAGTGAAGTTAAGAGTCATTAAACTCCATGTGTAGTATGATATAATCACTTTCTCCCCACACTGACTTACATGTAACATTTTTCCAAAATCAACGAAGGACAATACTTCACAGTTAGTATACACAGTAGCAAAAGCACAAATGCAATTTTTTTGGACAAAATTACATCCTGGTAGTTTATATCTTGGAGTCTAAGCCATAACAGAAAAAATACAACTCAATGTTCTTAGAGTCTGAACAGTCAAACACAACTCTTTTTTCCCTATCTATCACCATTTTCAGAAGGGCATGAGATGAAAGCCTTCGGCAAGATCTAGATTTTTTTTTTTTTAAAAAAGGTCTTTTGAGGAGGATCTGGACATCAGTTCATTTCTATCTAATTTGTATTTTCTATCCTATTCTAAATTAAAGGATACTGAAGGATTATACAATGTGTCAATATACTACCTGAGTTTTGGTCCTAGATTCACCACTTCCTAAACATAGGGAAAATCATTTAACTTCTCTGAACCTCTCAATTTGTTGTATAGGGAAGACAGCCATTTTTGTCCTGCTTACAGCGTTCCTGTGTGAATCAAATGTAGTAATGTTAAGAAATGTCTGGGTAACTAAAACATTACAGAAATCCATGGCCATATTCTTAAATTACTATCCCATTACATTCTCTATAGTGAAATTTCTATAGCTATTTTACTGAAACTTCAGCAAAGAAGAGTTGTTCTAGAAGTGAAAGGCTTCTGGGGAATCTGTAGCTTGAATCTCACCAGAAAAAGTCCTTAGAGCCTCCAGGGATCTGGGTACCTGTCCTTCCCCACTTCGAGTAAATTCTCATGGACTGTGTTTCTGATTTTGCTTTGATTCTGACCCATAAAGCCCTAAGTTTTATAGTCTGTGTTAGCTTAAAGATATTAATGGCTATTTATAGTTTTAGTGATGTTTGTTTCTTAGTTAGCACATACTTATTTTCATGATTTCTACGCTTGAACATATGCAGAAATTTATCTCCAAGAGTCCAAGTGTAATTTAAGGAAGGCAGAGTCAATGTTTGAAAAAACTAGAGCAGCACAAGTTAGTCTCAGCATCGAATTAAAATCTTAATACTTTGAAAGTAGGGATCTACTCTGACTTAACTTGCCCTTTCATATTTGGTTTCAAGACCAAACTAGGTGGACTATCACAGTATGACATGGTTTGGTGCAGGCTCTCCACACTCCATGGCAACCTCCCAGTGTGACTTCAAAGACTGGAGTAATAATGGCATGCCATCACATCGGTTCTACCTAACAAAAAACTCTATAGCAGTGTAGTTAATAAGTGACTTTCAGAACCACTAGAGGGCAACATAGTGCTAGGTAATTCACATTTGCCTTCAGGACTTTTTAAGGGTAAACAGTGGGGTCTAACACAAGATTTTATAAATGAATTACGAACTATATGAATTATAAACTTCACTTGCTAATATCTATGGTGTCATTAAATAATTTCCAAAAGTGATATTCATTATATAATCTAATATTTATTGCTGACCAATATATTTCATTTACTTAATACAAACCCACATAAAACTAATTTACGAGCACAAAATGAAACCATTTCTTATTTTAAGTGCAGAGCACATATAACCTTATTTGAAAAAAATTATGCAAGACACATTGGCATGCATAAACATGTAATAAAATGTAATTAAAAACCAACGAATGCCTCTATACCCCATGCTGTCAATGTCATGCATCCCTCACCCCTTCCCATGGTAAAATCTGAATAAACCCATCTAATTAGCAGCTGACTTAGAATACATATTATTACTGTTGTGAAATTTGGGTTTTAGCTCACAACAAAGAAATTAGGTACTTTTTGTCAAGTTGGTTTTTATGTTTTTTTTTTAAAGGAAAACCTTAACAGAAAATATTTGTTTTGGAGAAAAAGGTAACAGCTGCTTTTAAGAATGGACAATCTTCTGATAAAAAAGCAAATTTGTGTATGCTCAATTCCAGTTATTTTTTTTTTCTGTAAACAAGGAATCCCCTTGTGGTTCAGACTGTCTCATGCAGGATGAAATAATTCAAACTCTGCAAAAGGTGACCTCACCAAAAATGATGTCATCTTTTTGAGAGAAAGAAACACAAACTCCATGCTACAATCTGAGGAGCTCTGAGGGTGAAGTCATTTTCTGAAAATCTTAATAATTTGGAAAGCCACATAAAGTATTTTGCACATTTCCTTAAAAATCTTGAACCAGTGTCCTTTGTTCATTTTCAAAGGCTGTTGCAATGTTCCTCCCAACAAATAAAATGGGTTAACATGTACAACTGTAAACAAAAAAGCTAGAGTATGTAGTACTAGTGGATTGCTTTCTTGATTTCAAGTGTTTAATGAATAGAAAAGTATCTGTGTATCAAAAGAACAATGGTTAGATAAAAACACTGAAGAGAATTAGTACTTTTTATATCTTTTTTCAACTCCCTTCAAGCAGAAAACCACACTCACCAACTCCAATTCCTCTTCCTCCGACTGTACTCAGCACATAAGAGGGATAAGAGAGTTACTAAGACTGTTGGTACTCACAATAAAATCTTTTAGAAAAGCATATTTTGATTCTAGTAGTTGTTTGGAAATTAGACAACAAGTAGAAATATAAATTACTTTGTGTTGTTATAGTTATTTTTCAATAGAAGAGAAAATTCTTTGAAATTCTCTAGGGGAGGACTCAAAGTCCCTCCATCCACCCCTCCTTGCTTCCACTTTCCTCTACTCTACTCGTATACTAGCCTCTGCTACATACATCCAGTGCTCCTGAGACATTTAAAAAGCTTCTTAATCATAACAAGCAGCCTATATTAGAAACCCTAAAAATACTGTGTACTTACATCTTAATCCTCTCCATCACCACCCCACACTTGGCCACACGAGTTCAAGTATCTCCAGCTAGATTCTGTGTTCATGGGTAGCAGGAATTGTATGCTTTATTTCCACTACAGCTAGCAGTGTTAAGAAACAATAGGAACCCACTGATTTGTTCATTTGACAGTTCTATATAGTTTATCATTTGCAAATAATAAATAGTATTCATATGAATAAAATGTTTACTGGAGTTAATACTGTGTACATGAGTTAAGAAAGACGAAGAGAAATGAACTGTTAAGTCACAAAGAGTAAAGAAATGCAGAGCATATTTGCTCTTTTTCTTCAAAATATTTATAAAATGTTAACATGCTAGAGTTTATTCATTTGTGATTTTCTTCAACCTGTGACAGCATCACTTATACACGAAACCCTAATCTTAAAGCAGGTTTCTCTGCAAATGGATGGGGTAAACAAGGATGATTTACCCTATAAACTAATCACTTAGCATTAAAAGTGGGCAAAATGCACTTCAATTATTTAAACATAAACATGAGAGTATCTCTAATTCCAAGATATACATCAAAATACTGTAAAACAGTATGTGTGTATAAAATACAGTTTTCACTTTAATGGAATAAAAGTGTAAATAATTTATATGTTTATTAATAAAATGTACAAATCAAGTTTTCCACAGAGGTTTCATGGCTGCTTTTTCGTTAAAAGCAGATATAATTTTACTATGCAATTTCTAAATGTACCTTGTCTAATAATTCTTTTTAAAGTTTATTTTATTGTATTTATTTATTTACAAGCAGAGAGAGAGAGAGACAGAGAGAGAGACAGAGAGAATGGGCGTGCTATGGCCTCAAGCCACTGCAAATGAACTCTAGATGCATGCACCACTTTGTGCATCTGGCTTTACAAAGGTACTGGGGAATTGAACCCAGGTTGTCAGGCTTTGCAAGCAAGCACCTTAACCACTAAGCCATCTCTCCAGCCCCTAACAATTCTTTAGAACACATTGCTGTACCTTAAGTGAAACATTTTGTCCTTGTTTATTATTTATCAAAGATAGTAGCAGATTCCCAAGAAGTGAGCCAAGTGTCTATTTACTTGGATTTCACTGGTCTTTATAGTACAATCTTCTGGCTGACCTAGGATCAGCCTTCAGTTGACTGCATCCTTTGTCTCCTCTCATCTGCAACAGTTCCTCAGTTTTTGTTTTTCCACGAGTTTGGTATTTCTGAAGAGTATTAATTAGGTATTTTGTAAAATGACTCTCAATTTGGATTTGTCTAATATTTTCTGCATTGTTTGGACAATAGGAACGAGGCATGGACTTTGGAAGACTATCTAAGAAAGAGACATCTGACCATACCACAGGTAGTTGTTATTTGCTTTGCCTTATTATGAGTGATATTAAGTTGATTCACTAAATTAAGGTATGTAGTGTTTTCAGGATTCTCCACTGTAAAATTATAATTTCCCCTTTCCAAGTAATACATTTGGGAAGAAACATTTTGAGGCTATGTAAGTATTGTTTTACCTTAAAAAACTTTTGCTCACTAGCTATAGCATTTATTGACTGGCTGGTGTGCAACAATTATGGTTGTGTAGAGTTGCTATTAATTTTTCCTTAAACATTTGATAGAATTCCTAGTGAAATCATCTAGGAACAGATTTTTTTATTCTGGAAGGCTTTTAAAACTAGAACTTCAATTTCTTTAGCATCCATGTCAACCATTTCTTCTTCAGTAAGGTTAGTAATTCTTTGGTCGTCTGTATCTCCCAAGGAATTTGCTCCATTTATCTAATCTGTCAAATCTATTGGGATAGAGCTGTCTGTAGTATTTTCTAGTCTTTTCATATCATTTGGGTGACTAACTGGTGTTTTGAATGTAAAATATCCCCTATAGACTCACGTATTTGAATATTTAATCTCTAGGTGGTGGCTCTGTTTTGAAAGGTTGTAGAACCTTCAGAAGGTAGAGCCTTGCTAAAGGAAGTATGTTACTGGGGACTGGCCTTGAGTCTCATAGTCCTCCCCACTGGCTGTTTTAGTTCTGTTGCCACCTTGCTGATACCACTATGCTTTCCCTACATGATGGACTCTACCCTCTGGAACTAAGAGCCAAAATACACTCGTCCTCTACGCTGCCTCTGGTCAGGCAGCTTTGTCCCAACAATGAAAAAGTAACTGACACATTTACCGCTTTTTTCATTCTTGGTGTTTATAAACCCAGGTCATCTCATTGTCTTTGATTAGCATAGTTTGGGGCTCATCAATTGACGATTTCAATTTGTTTCAGTTTGACTGCTTTTCCCTACTCTTTTTTTTTTTTTTTGAGGTAAGGTCTTGCTCTAGAGCCCAGGCTGACCTGGAATTCATTATGTATTCTCAGGGTGGCCTTGAATCCATGGCGATCCTCCTACCTCTGCCTCCTGAGTGCTGGAACTAAAGGAGTGTACTACCATGCCCAGTTTCTCTACTATTTTGTGTTTTAAATTTTAATAATTTTTGCTCTTTATTTTCTCCTTTCTTCTAGGAAATGTTTGTTCTTTCTCATTGTTAACATAAAAACAATGATTACTGAATTAGGAATTTCTTCTTTTTCTTTTCTCCAATATAAACACTTAGTGCTATATATTTCTCCCAATAGTACTCTAGTTGGTCCTCAAAATTCTGACATGCTATATTATCATTCAGCTCTAGCCTTTGAAAATTTACCTTGGGGTTTCCTCTGAGAGACATAGGTACTTAAAAGTATGTTGTTTAATTTCTAAATAGAGATTTTCCTATTGTCTTTCTGTTACTAATTCTAGTTTGCATTGATTATAGTCAGAGTATAATATATATGACTTCAATTCTTTGAAATTTGCTGAGTTTTGCTTTGCTTCATGGCAAAGGATGGTCTATTTTGACAAAATGCTCTGTGAACACCTCTTATGCCTTAGTAAGATGTATTAAAAGAAGCACTTTAATTATATGGCCTTCCTCTTTGAAGCTAGTAATATCAGGCTACTCTATTAATAAAATCAGACAAATTTTAATTGTGAGACAATTTAAAAATACATGAATAATACTTCTCAAAATCGTCATTGTTGAGCTAGGGAGATGGCTTGGTGGTTATGGTGCTTGCTTGTAAAGCCTGCTGGCCTGGGTTCAATTCCTCAGTACCCATATAAAGACAGATGCAAAAAGTAGCACATGTGCCTGGAGGCCCTGGTGCATTTGCATACACACACATGCAAATGATAGATAGATAGATAGATAGATAGATAGATAGATAGATAGATAGATAGATACATAGATACATAGATATTTTTTTAAAAACCTGCCATGCTAAAGAGAAGGCTCAGCAGTTTAGGCACTTGCTTACAAAGCATGACGGCCCAAGTCTGATTCCCCAGTACCTATGTAAAGCTAAATGTATAAAGTACCACATGCATCTAGAATTCATGCAGCAAGAGGCCCTGGAGTACCTATTCTCTCTCTCTCTCTCTCTCTCTCTCTCTCTCTCTCTCTCTCTCTCTCTCTCTGCTTGCAAATAAATAATTTTTAAAAACTATTGAGGAAAGGGCTAGGCTAGAAATTCTCATGACCAAGTAAAGTCTAAGGAGGCATAATAACGAAAATATATATGGCATATATTCTGGTTTGGATTCTGGAAAAGAAAAGTCATTTACTTTAAAAACAAGAAAATCTGTATAAAATAGACCTTCATTAACAATAAAGCATTCATACTGGTTCATACTAGTATAACATACTAAAAGAAGAAATTATGCACGGAGTATAAGGGCACTTTCTATACAATACATAGCAATCTTAATAAATCTAAAGCTGTTCTAAAGTAAAAGGTTTATCAAAATAAGAAAATGGATTTTATTTTAATTTCATTCATTCTTTCCCCACTGTTCTTCATTTAATTAGATAGATTCAAGTTTTTGCTAACATCACATTATTTCTGCAGGAAGGGCTTAATATCCTTTTAAATTAATTAATTAATTAATTTAGAGAGAAAGAGAGGAGGGGGGAGGGAGAGAATGGGCATGACAAGGCCTCTTGACACACTGCAAACGAGCTCCAGACACATGCGCTACCTTGTACATCTGACTTTACGTGGGTACTGGAGAATTAAACCAGGGTCCTTAGGTTTTTGTAGGCAAGCACTTTAACCATTGAGCCCTCTCTCCAGCCCATCTTTAATATTTTTTTTAATATAATGTCTACTGGCAATAATTCCTATAGTCTTTGCTTAAGAAAGGATTTGTATTCAAAATGTATTTTTGCTGGGTATTGAATTCTGGGTTTGTTTCGTTATTCATAAATTTCGACACATTAGGTTTGCTGCTTCACTGTTTCCTAGCTTGCATATTTCTGAAGAGAAGTACAGTAGCAATTTGTATGTTTGGTCTGTATGTAATGTGTCTCTAAGAATTTCTCTGCTTCTAGCAGTGTGTGTGTATGTATGTGTTTCAGTAATATTTATCCTCCTTTGTGTTTACTATTATTTAGTATTACTCCTGCTGTTCTCGTTTTAGAATTCCAGTTTTAAACATGTTGTACTGTGTGATTAAGTCATGCAGCTCGTAGATGCTTGGTTTTGCCTTTTCTCTTTGGATAGCAGTTTGAAGTGGTCTGAATATAAAATGTTCCCCACAGACTCATGTTTTGAACACTTGATTCCCAGCTGGTAGCACTGTTTGGGAAGGTGTAGAATACTGAGGAGGTAGAGCCTTGCTGAAAGTTGTGGGTCACTGTGGGCAGGCCTTGAGGTTTTGTAGCTGAGCACCAGTTCCTTCCTATTCATCCTCTGCTTCTGAGGTAAATGTGACAAGCTTGCTGAAATGCTTTTACAGTCATAAAACTTCCCTTTGAAACTGAAAGCTGAAAATAAACCCTTTCCTTCATTAAGTTGCTTCTGGTCAGGTGTTTGTTCATAGCAACAAGAAAGTAACTGATAGGCTAGTATAGGGCTTTAATTTTTTTAGAAACTGGAAGGGTTTTGAGCACTGTTGTTGTTGTGGTTACCCTCAGTAAACCTACCACAGATTGCAAACCTCTCTGGAGGTTAAGAACTGGTTTGTCAGGTTCCCCCAATGACTATCCCATTGTCTGTTTAAAGCCATCTCCTGTGCCTTCTCAATCACCTTACCACTCCCATGGTACTTATAAGCCTACTACATCCACTTGCTCTTCAATCACAGCTGAGATGGCACCACTTCCATTTCTCCAGGTGCAATGAAATTTCACCAGTGCCCTAAGAGTGACCTCCTCATAAAATCTGTTGCACAGAAGAGGAAGAGCCACACAATTTTTTTTTTTTGCCTCTGCTTTCACTGTGTTAGTTCCTTTCCCTGTTGGGTTCTAAAGGGAGACCTTTTCAGGACATACTTCACGTTTCATGTGAACAACAGAATGGGGTTCACCCACTGATGGTGAAAAAGCCTTAATCAAGGGCAGAAACCCTACACCAAGGCTCCCAGGATTTTTAAAAAGTCCTACAAGTATTTGCTTGTCATCTAATCACCCCAGCTGATCATTTTTTTTAAAGCACCTGTGATTTGTCTGGGGTCCTAATGTCTCTTTCCACAGAACCCATCTTTCCTTAGCCTCTAGGCTAGTTGTTACCCTGAATCTCAGCACAATAGGTTCAAGAAAAACTCAACTGAACATGCTATATATTTGAGATTTCACAATAAAGTCAAAAGTAATGTTTTCAGTTTCCTGTCTCTCCAAATAGAAAAGTATTTGTCTTCTGACACATAATATAAAATTTAAATAGGTTAAGATGAACTACCCTGAGTATATGTCATGCTATCTTGGACAAGTAATACATTTTAGCTCAGTTTTCTTCATCTCTACCTAGCAATAATCACAGTTTAATCGAGAATAAAATGAGAGAAATCTCATCAAAAAAGTCAGTGATGCTTTGAATGTACAAACCATCACAAAAAATGTACAATTATTGCCTAAGCCTAAAAACATCACTTTTACTTAGCAGAAATCCAAAGGCAAGTTTAGCAGCTGCACAGCAGACCAAGCAGCTGGCACATCACTTAGTGTGCTAGTAGTCAAACTGTTGCTAGATTAAAAATGGCATTAAACTTACACATATATTTTAAATCTTTCTATAAGAAGCTAAAGAGGATAAACATGTTCTGTTCTTCACACAAAAAGGTAATTCAAAACAAAGCTAGAACTCTAAACACTGTCAGCGGGTAAAGTAGGGGGTGGTTCTACACTCTTTTAGAGGTAAATAAATCTAAGAATTGTTTGAGAAGGAATAAGCAAAGGAAAGTATTTGGAGTGACTCATTCCAGTTTGAATGCATCCTCCTTTAGGTATTTTGCAATAGTTCTCTTTACTATATAGAATTTCTGACAAATAATTTAGTGTTTCACAGAAAAGTATGTTAATATATTACTGAAGGCATGACAACAAGTACAAAAAAAAACAAATCATGTTTAATTTATAAACTTGGAAGCGAGATAGCTAAACAAAGATTTTATCTTGGTAAAATTCAAATTAAGTGAATAACCTCTCCGTATTAAGCTTTAATTTTAAATAACCACTAAGCCCACTTACTTATCTCCATAATTTTAATTTTAAACATTTAAAATAGACTTATCTCTTCAAATGCTAATTTTGAATAGAAAATTCATTAGTAAGATGTAGATTCTGAAGGTTCAGAAAATCTGAAAGAAAGATATAGACTATTATGAAATGTTTATTTAAAAGAATAAGGTAAAGAGAGGTTCAACTTACTAGTGGAGGCATCATACCCTTGCTTGAAGGGGGGATGACAACTCTGAGATCTGGTTTTCGACTGTTCATTCCAAGATTGCCACCACCTGGCGGAGGGGGGGATTTTGTAGGCATGACCTTGCCTAAGCTATTTGCACCAGTATTTCCAATCAAATTTGGAGAAGCCCTTGAGTTTACAAATCCATTCCCTGGGGAGAATAAAGTATTTATTAACATGTCAAGAGTTGTTAAAGTACTTTAATTACTAAATCTTATATAATGTTTGCTCACTATCCATAAAATATATCCCATTTTTTCAAGATCAATTTTTATAAACAAAGCAAAGAATTTTAGGATTACCATGTATAAACTTTACTATATGTCATCAGTGGTAACTTATTGCCATCAATATTGCACTATTTCTGTATTTTGAAGAATCCTTAGTACCTTTCTATCACAATACATAAGAGGAATATATATATATATATATATATATATATATATATTTGGCTGATGAACTCAATTCTTAGTGTTTTTAAAAGCTGACCAAAACCAAAATACTCAGATTAATAATCTAGAAGTTCACGAAGGGCTGAGTAGGCCTTTTGAATTGTCTCAATGGAATTCAACATTCATATGTCATCAGTGGTTGCAAATCACATAGCAACTGCTTTTTGGAAAGTAAAAAAGGGGGGGGGATTGTAGTTGGGAGGGCATAAGAGAGAAAAACAAATAAAAGCCTGTAAGTATCACACAGATTTTACTGTAGTTAGAAGAACAGGCACACCTTACATAGGCATGAATCAGCCAAAATAACACTTAGGACATAGGCAAAAGTAATAGTTAAAGGTAACCACACAAACTTTTTTTGTTAATTTCATGTTTAAAAACTGCTACTTTCATACATGTACATAGTGTATTACGATAGAAATTTCCTCCCTTTATTGTCTCTTGTTCCTCCCTCCCTACACTGAATTCCTTGTTTCTATTTTTTTTTTTGTGGTCCTCTTCCATCATTCAAGATGGAATGTTGAATGTTTTGAATGTTGATGGACCCAATATTGTGCAGGTAAAATAAGTTGCTGTGAGGTCATGAATGCAACAACCACTTCATGTCTGGAGACGGCATTCCATAGCGCTGCTCCCCATCCTCTGGCTCTGGCATTCTTTCTATCCCTTTAGTGCCGAGCATTCAAAAGTCACTTATCTTTGCACTTTTAGTAGTTGAGTCTCCCCAGGAGTCACTACCGACTACAAAAAGACGCTCCTCTGACCAAAGGTAAGAGCAGCACTCATGTATGGCATAAACATATCAAAATGCCCAAACTTCTCAAGAAAATAGAAAGTAAGCACAGATCACAAGTATGCTTAATGACAGTGGTGCTTTCAGGAATAATTACTGAGCAATCAGCAAGGACAATACAACAGGCAAAGAAAGCAGAAGGTAAAATTAATGGATGAATGTGAGAGTAATCTCAGGTATAAGGAATGGCAGCAGGTAAGCCTGAAGAAGCCACGGCTCCAGGAAGCCTTGGAAGGGAAGGATAGCTGACTTTGTTCTGCTCCTTCCCTTTCCTTCTGGTATGAAGCAAAAGAGAACACTTGAGAATCTGCCAAAAGTTAGTTAGTAGACAACACATGAGATGTTACACATGTACATTTACACTCACCCCTATGTTAACATGTATGCAAGGCCTGTCTGCTAACATAAAATTCTTCCTAACTGTACCTTGAGAAGACTGTATTCTGAAAAGTAATTTGCTACAAAGAACTGCAACAAATAGCACATATTTTTCACATGAACAGCTTTTTTTCCATGTGAGCTTTTCTTTTCCACCTCTATATTAGGATTCTTAGCATATAAAACATGAGTTGAGCAGAGGCAAATAATGCTAATCCATACATGTGGAGGATACAAGATATTTATCAAATAATTTATTAAAAATAGGAGGGTTTAATAAAGCTTTACACTGCAAAACAAAGATGTAAGACTAATAAAGTTTCTCTATATACGACACATTGTGTGTTCTGAATCTCTGATACTTAAAAACACTGTTTCAGGATGAAACAGTATTTCTTACCAAAACTACTGTAAGATGATGCATACATCCTCAAACAGCATAAATGCTGGGTTAGAGAGGTGGCTCAGTGGTTAAGAATGCTTGCTGCTTAAGCTTAAGGAACCTTGGAGGGCCTTAGACTTCCTGATTTGACTACTCAGAATCACTTAAAAAGCTGGGCATGGATACTCAGTATAACTCCAGTCTGAAGGGGTGGGGACCAGAGAATAGCTGGGACTCAATGACAAAAACAAAATGAAATAAAAACAGCAGTTCTGAGTTGAAGGAGAAACCTTTTCTCAAGGAAGTACACAGATGAACAATAAAGGTCATCCATGTGAGAGGTTAGGATAGGTAGTTAGGTAGACTCTAGGCCAGACAGGCAGTCTCTGGAATGGTCCACTATGATCTTACATCACAACTTTGCCACGCCGATCTCAGCCCATCCCAGCCAATCCTACAGCTTGCCCAGGGGTGGGCCAGTTTCTCCCTCTCCAAGCCCAGGCCTATTGGCTGGGACCTTGGGCACAGGCAAGTGCCTACCTCTGAGCACAATTTCTAATCTGAATTTACACAAGAACCCTAGTTTTTTTTTTCATCCTGACATCTTGAAATCCATATACTATGCTTGGCTGAGACCTGATATGCTGATTATTTCTCTCCCCACTCAAGTAGCTTTTGTCAGAAGGGGAGAGGGCATTTTTATCATGAATTTTACTCTCTAATCTCTTTTAAAACATACACCATATATATATATATATATATAATCAGACCGCGTGGTGTCAGGTCATATCTTTCTTCCTCTGCCTCTTACTTTTCCCTCTTTCTTATATCCCTATAATATCTGAATAAAGTGTAGTGTTTTTTAGAAACCATTCTCAGTCTGAGTTGCCGATTCTTTGGTTGATTAAAAGACAAGGACTCAGGGTTCGGGGTTTGAGAACTCTTTCCTCAACCCTTCCACCTCATTTCAATCCACACCCAGGCAAATGACGTGTCCATCTGTGCACATGTACGCACACACGCTCACACACAAGGAAGCACTACACATAACACATTACGGTGCATGTATTCCCCCCCCACACACACCCCAAAGAAATATGAATGCTGCTTTCCCATGTGAAGTCTATGATGGTGCCACAGTAACAATAATCAAACCACAGAGGTGAAAGGAAATATAAATGCACAGTATCTTAATGTACTGTCAGGAGTTTGCAATGGATAGTAATTATACAATGGTGCGCCTGATAATGTGACAAGCTGAAGCTAATTACAAATGTATGACTTGTTTTATAGAATACAGCAATATATACTACCTAACAAATGCTTTTTACCTCCAGTTCAAATTGAGTCTTCAAAATAAAGACACTATTGAATAGACTTTGAAGTACATTATTTTACTAGTATATAACTCTTCTTGCCATAAGTTACACATTTAGGAATTAAAGTGTCCATTTTAAATAAATAAACCTAATTTAATGTGATTATTGTTAAAATGTGTTTTCAGTTTTATGGTAATTACTAACAAAAAATGTAAGCAAAAACACTCTTCAACAAGCCACATACCTATGCCTCCAAAAATTTGTGGTTCTATAACATCTAGGCAATTCAATTTTCTCAGTCTAGCTCTTATTTTAGATTATCAATCACATCCGTTGAACTACTTCATTTGGGTGGCTGTTTAGTATTCTGTCTTAGTATTACCTATCTAGGGCTAACCTGTATAGTGTAGATGATACTGTAATTAATGCTTACTATGAATCCTTTTTAGAAGTTCAACTGTCAAACATGCTTCAAAGGATTCTAAAAAACTCAACTACTGCAAAGCTAAAACTATGAATTTGTAATATTTGACAAAAACAAGTAACATGGGGCTGGAGAGATGGCTCAGCAGTTAAGGCACTTGCCTCTAGTGCCTAAGGCCCCAGGTTCAATTCCCCAGGACCCACATAAGCCAGACCCACAAGGTGGTGGCCCTGGTATGCGCTCTCTCTCTCTCTCTCTCTCTCTCTCTGCTTGAAAATGAATAAATAAAATATTAAAAAAAAATAAGTAACATGTTCAGCTCTTCACTCAATAAATAAGCAAAAATACATTTTAAGACATTTAAAATTATGTCTTTTTTTTGGTCTTTCAAGGTAGGATCTCGCTCTAGTCCAGGCTGACCTGGAATTCACTATGTAGTCTCAGGGTGGCCTTGAACTCACGGCGATCCTCCTACCTCTGCCTCCCGAGTGCTGGGATTAAAGGCGTGCGCCACCACATCTGGCTAAAATTATGTCATTTTTGTAAAGAATTTCCTGAAATTTTTGAAATAACTGATGACAATTCCTATATTATGATGGATAACATGGATCCTATAAAACGTTTTATTTAAAAATGTACAATGTTCATAGGATCCTGCTAATACTGTATTTTTCCTCCCAATATCTCCTGGGTGGGCAGCCCTGAAAAGGCAACTTTCTCCTCTACTGAAGACTTCAGGCATCTCCATAAAATACATAATGGCTGAAGTATGCATGGCTCCAATGTGGATAACAAATTTGAGTTTCGGCTTTGTCTCTCCCTATTTTCAGTCTATAATCAACCATCAAAAGCAACTTCACCAGCACAGGTGCTATCCTCTCAATCCCAACCTGGTTTTAAACCTGTGTTTCACTGTCCTCATCACATGGAGAAAACAAAACCATCAAGCTCAGGTCTTCCTTTGTTGCAAGGTCTTTCCCCATCCATCTTTTTAACTGCCACTGCCTTAACCTTGCCATCCCTTACTTCACCTTCATTCAACATAGTTCCAAGACCCTCTTGAGCTGAATATCAGCTTTTCCTATGCTTCATTTTAAAACATACACCCAAAGTTACATGTAAACTACAGTATAAATGACTACTACATGTAACTCTCAGTAGAGAAAGGTGTCTAGTAAGTCATAATAACCACCTATCCACCATGAAAGAGCCATACAATTTATAATATGTATAAGCTACCAGGTTAAATTTGCACAAATAATGACAGAAAAAAATTACTAAGTTACAGGAGAAACAGAAAACCAATTTACTACAATTTTTTATAACTATAGGGATCTCATATCACAGATATAACATCACAGAAAGTTGAAAACAAAAAAATTTAAGGGGAACACACTTCTATTTCCACCATCCTTAGATTTCCCTCTCTTTTTTCTCCATGTCCATATTTTTTACATAGTTTAGGGCTAGAGTGAGACCCTACTTCGTAAAACAAACAAACAAAAAAAATCACAACTAAAAATAATTTATTTGAAATTTACCCAATTTTCACATTGCTGAATTTGTTGATTCCTTCTCATTATTCATTGCTATAAATAAATTTTAATGAGCCTTTACACTTTCTAATTTACTTCTTTAGGAGAGAGTCTTAGAAAATGAATTAGTGGGATTACAGGTAAAACATTTTTATGATGAAAGAAATCTTGCCAAAACCTTTCCAGAAAGATGGCTACTAATTTACAAGGTCACAAAAGCACTAGAAAAACATCATTTTCTTCATCACTGTCTTCTTGTCCTATATGTAACAATAAAGAGAGGTACTAGTAGGAATTAGTAACAAAAAGACATATATATATATATATATATATATATATATATATATAATGTTTATTTAATTTAATAATTACTGCAACTTGCTATGTGGCTAAACTGGCCTAGAACTCAAGACCCTCTCTCCTGCCTCAGCCTCTGGAGTGCTGCAGTTACAAGTATGCACCTCCACTTAGATTAAGAAAAGAACCAGAACCCAGAAATCTCTGTAACTTGACTCTTTACCCACTCTCACCCAAAATTCATCATAATCACTATAACAGGAATTTGTTTTGCTTTATTGTTTTACCATCTCTCTATGCATATACCCTAATATTATAGCTTTATTTGCCTGCTTTCAAAACTTTATATAAGTTAGAACCAATGTTTATTCATATTAGTTTGATGAAATTCATCCACTGGTTAGAAATGCCATGGTTTCTTCACTGCAGAAATATTCCTTCTTATTAATGTACTATCATTTATCCATTCTATTGTTGATAGAAATCTAGATTCTTCCTAGATGTTGGTTGTAATAAAAATGTTGTGGTACACAATTTTTGTAGTGTTTATGATTAAACTAAAAACTTCATATATGCTAAGCAAATATTCTACCACAGAGCTACATCCCCAGGACCTTGTACATTAATAGGTCATTAACAGACTGTCACCATCTATTTCTAAGAAGTGAAATGATGCGAATAAGAGATGTAGATACAGGCAGATCCCTGCTGGAGAAGGTGAATCTTCAGTCCAGCCCTACTAGGTGTGTTGAGGGCCAGTTTGAGCTCTGGCTGTTGGTGCTTGCTGGTGTTGGTTTTTCTCTCTCTGCTGTGGATGCTGGAGTAAGCCAGCTTATTCTGCCATGATGGAATCTGTAAGACTGAAATAAACTCTTTCCTTCCAAAAGCTGATTCTTGTCAGTTTGTCCCAGCAACATGAAGGTATCTGCAATAAGTACACTCTCACAATTTTTGATAGGCCCTAAACTTAACTGTTTGATTGGAGCCAGGGAGTGAAACATAAGTACACAAAATGAGTGTGTTCCTATATATTGCCAAACACAGACAAGTAAAATTTGTCAATTCTTATTATGATAAGCTATTCATATTTTAGCTGAAAAGACATCAGCTATAAATATTGGGAATTTGACATATAAAAGTATCAGTCCTAATGTGTAACTGATAACAAGACCTTCATGTATTTTTCTACATTTGCTACTTGTTAAATAAGAACCTGAAGTACATTTTTATTCTACTTAATTCCACTAGATAGCATTTAGTACAGTGCAAATATAATTCTGCTCTAATTCTTTGTGTGTGCTCTAATTTCTATATATGTGTGACATATATATGTATCTGTCACTACATTTTTAATTTTTTAATTTTTATTTTTTAATTTTAAAAATATTTTTTATTGTCAATAATGAGTTACATTATTTAGTGGGCAAACAATGAGTTGTTATCCCCAATTCCCCACTGCCCCCCCATCCCCAATCTGCTGGATAACCTCCTCCATGGGTCGTCTGGATGAGTCCTTGTGACAGGGAACCATGGATAGAGCCTAGAATCAGCCAGGTTCTCCTGGCCATGCCTCTGGATAATCTTCCCCACCACGGCTCTCACAATCTTTCCGCCCCTCTTCCACATAGTTCCCTGAGGCGTGGTGGATGAGTATTAAGGCTGCTTTAAGGTTGTGAATTTAGGGGTCTTTGTGTGGTTTCTGTCTCACTGGCTTATCCTGTGTTGATTGAATGGCTGTGGCTGTGGGTCCCTTGTTCATCCCGTCATTCTTACATTTTTTTACTTGTCTCAGTAATGTGTTTAGGGACTGGGGAGATGATTTTTGATGATCTAGGTTCAATCCCCCAGTACCTATGTAAAGCCTGGTACACCTATTCTTTCTCTCTCCTCGGCTTGCAAATAAATAAAAATATAATTAAGATTTAATGTGATGAAAATCCAAAGGGCTGTAGTTATCCTTATAATTTTCTTGGGATAGATACTATCATAATCTATCTTTCTCAGCATGTCAGAATGGAGAAGACACATTTATGACATGTTTTCAAGCTGCTAGTCATCTTAGGAGTAGCCCCAAAGTGAAAGAACGCATCTTGTTACAACTATGTCAAAGTGTGAATCCTCTACATGTGATCACTGGTTTTCTATCTCTCAAAGTAGACCAACATTTCTTTGCACTCCAATGTCTCTGAAAACATTTCATGCTCCTGTGAGATATAACCATTTGCTCATAGTCTAAATTTGGTAAGGACAGATGATATAAAAGTGTCTCCTTAAGAATGATCTTCACATAAATTTTACATTACGGTAACTTGGTCTTTAGAAAACATCATCTAGTACAACGAACTTAAGGCAAAAGTATAAGGATAAAGCAGGGGTGTTGGGGGAAACTATTAGGGTTAGTTGAGGTATCCCTCAGAAGGTTGAGGGCCTTGGTTTCAGGGGCAATATCCCTTATATTTAAGACAGAATAGGTGCCTACTTACCTACAGGGCTGCTTCCAGCTCCATTTGGCACTGTGAGGTCTGTAGTGCTCAACATCCCACCTAACAACATATGGAGAAAAGAGAGGACAGAGAATGAATAACTGGCTATCTTTTTAAAAATTTTTTAAAAAAATATTTTATTTATTCATTTTCAAGCATATATATATATATATATATATATATATATATATATATAGAGTAGAGAGAGAGAGAGAGAGAGAGAGAGAGAGAGAAAGAGAGAGAGAGAGCACACCAGGGTCACCACCTTGTGGGTCTGGCTTATGTGTGTCCTGGGGAATTGAACCAGGGGCCTTAGGCACTGGAGGCAAGTGCCTTAACTGCTGAGTCATCTCTACAGCCCTAACTGGCTATCTTTGAACAAGGCTGTTTCACTAAAACTCTCTCTCTATTACTAAAAAACCAAAAAAATCTAGCCAAGTCTAACGTTGGCATTAGCATGTAATTTGTTATAGTCACACATACATGAAAACTCTCCACGGGTGTGTATTTATACTTCCACACATGAATTTAATCAATAAGCTCTGAGTGTGCCTGTCTTTCTGTTCACCAATACCAAATGGTGAAAACTGGTAAAAGTGGGGACAGTGCATATGGAATACAATTAAATATATTAGTCCCACGGATTTTTTAAAAATGTAAAAACATATCTAATTATGTATCAGGCTCCTGCTCATCCAGACAATGAAATTAAGCAGAATAAGATACTTTTTCTATTAGCAATTTGTTTTTGATTCTTTGTTAAAGAATCAGCAGGCCTGAACACCCAGGAAGTAAAAGTAGGAGGAACCCTACATGAGATAGGAGTAGGGAACAACTTCCTGAGCAAATCTCCAGTAGCCCAAGTGCAACAGTCACTTAACCAATGAGACCTGATCAGGCTCAAAAGCTTCTGTACAGACAAAAACACAGTTTTCAAAGTCAACAGACCCCTTCAAACTGGGAGATGATTTTCGCCAGCTACAAATCAGACAGAGGTCTAATTTCCAGAACCTACTGAGAACTCAAAAAAATTAATAACAAAAACCCAAATTGCCCCCTCACAAAATGGGGCACTGATCTCAACAGAGAATTCACAGAGGAGGAAACACAAATGGCCTTTTCTCACCTGAGAAAGTGCTCATCATCCTTAAGCATCAGGGAAATGCGAATCAAAACCACAATGAGATACCACCTTTCCCCAGTCAGAATGGCAATCATAAAGAAAACCAACAACAATCGTTGCTGGCGAGGATGCAGGGAAAAAGGAACCCTCATTCACTGCTGGTGGGATTGCAAACTTGTTCAACCGCTATGGAAAGCAGTGTGGAGACTCCTGAACACAACAGACATAGAACTACCAATGGATCCAGCTATCCCTCTACTAGGCATCTATCCACAAGATGTCACATCTCGACGCAGAAACATTTGTACAACTATATTTATAGCAGCTCAATTCATAATAGCCAAGAATTGGAATCAACCCAAATGCCCATCCATGGAGGAATGGACAGTAAAACTGTGGTATATTTACACGATGGAATTTTACTCAGCTGAAAGGAAAAATGACATATCGAAATTTAGGAAAAATTGGTCTGACTTCGAGCAGATCTTACTAAGCGAACACTCAAAAGAACAGAGAATCAAACATCGCATATTCTCCCTCATATGTGGTCCTTAACCAGGATAACCGTAAACTCTACGCAGACTAGTAGAAAGAAGTGAGAGGTTATGAATGAGGGGTAAGGATGGGGGAGGGGAACGGCTTAAGCATGAGGCTAAACCAAATTAGGTTCAAAAACATAAAATCCTCACAAGCATACTGTAACCTATTGAGAAAGTAGTGGGCATCAACTGGCAAGACGGGCCATGAGTGGTAGGGAGAGAGTCTAAGCCTGTGAACAATTAGATCAGCCTGACAACCCCTGGTTCCAACCACCGGTTCCTTCCCTCACTGAGCTGTTGACCAAAGCGTCTCATGAGATTCCAACAACAAGACAGATTTCTGTCAAAGCTCTTGAGTGCCCTCCCCAGGCCTGAGGCAAAACCCTGTTGCTGAAGAAACCACAAAATACCATCTATCAGCATCAAGTGACCCTTCAAGGTCCAGAATGGTATCCAGCCCCCAGAAGGCAGTTAGTGTACTGCTGGGAGGCACTGCACAGGCTCCCAGGGGAAACTGATCAACGACAGCTAGAGTAAACAGAGACCACTGACATGAAACACAATCTGCGGCCACGAGTACGCTGACCACACCTCCTACTGGGAGAGAACAGCGAACCAAGAAAGGAGCACTTGTGTAATGGAGGAGCCTGGGCAGGGGGGAGACAATCAACAGCTTTCAAATTTGGCCAAATTTTCCACTTAGTGGGGGGGAGCCTTTGTCTGGAACTTGGGATTCAGGGTGATAGGCACCGGATCCCATACTCTTGGGCTCCCAAGACAAGATGCACTATGGGAGCGATGGACGGGGAGGCTACTAAAAATAGAATCTAGGTAATCCAGAATTGAGTATATTTGTTAACCTACACTGATCTCACTCTCCGATGGAGATTGTGTATTTTTCAGGATGCAGCGAGAGAGCTGGGCCCCATCTAATCCTACCAACCAACTGTAGGCCGATAGCTGAGATCCTGGCAAGAGAGGAGCTACCAAGTCATATCATGGAGGATCCATATGGAAGCCCGCAGAGAATGATGGGCTGAACAAGGGACCCACAGCCACAGCCATTCAATCAACACAGGATAAGCCAGTGAGACAGAAACCAATGATTTTCAACACAAAGACCCCTAAATTCACAACATTAAAGCAGCCTTAATACTCATCCACCACAACTCAGGGAACTGAGTGGAAGAGGGGGCGGAAAGATTGTGAGAGCTGTGGTGGGGGAGACTATTCAGAGGCATGGCACCCCTCAATAACAACATACTAGGGCCAGGAGAACCTGGCTGAATACTAGGCTATCCATGGTCCCCTGTCACAAAGACTGATGCAGACGACCCATGGAGGAGGATATCCAGCTGATTGGGGATGGGGGAGGGGGGCATCGGGGAGTTGGGGATAACAACTCATTGTTTGCCCACTAAATAATGTAACTCATTATGGACAATTAAAAAAAAGAAAGAAAGAAAGAAGAAGAAGAAGAAAAAAAAAAGAATCAGCAGGACACATCATACATACTTGCATTGCCAGTACTTGGTGGTCTCTGAGGAGCTCCAGGAGACACATTTCTATGTAAGGTGCCTGGAGGTGGAGAAAGCATGCTTGTTTCTGTTAATGCTGAGCTGGCTGCCAAAGGTGGTGACACAAGTGAACTTCCTGGGTTGGTATACGAGAGAGCATTAGGGCTGGTCACAGGGACTGTGACAGACAGTGAGAAGTTTTGAGGTGGCAAACCAGGCTGTAAATAAAGAACAAGGAAGAGAAAACTGTTGGTTTCATTTTATCCACACTAAATAACTTTATAATAATCTAACAAGATAACACATAATTTAAACTAGAGGATGCAGATAGTTTCCTAAATTGCAGATTTCAGCTATTTTCTTTAGAATTATATTTAACATGATGAGTATACTTGGCACGAACTTTTTCATTTCTAATTTTATATATTGATACACATATACTAAAATATATAATGTATGTTTTAAATATTCAAAGGCATGAAAATTAGAGGTAAAGACCTGGTATTAAAATAGCATTACTAAATTCAGACATTACAAAACATATATTACTGTCACCAAGTAAGCATTAATATTCCAATACAAACCAATTTAACATTACATTTCTACTGGAAGATTCCAAATATAACTAAAGAGAGAAACTGTATACACATTATTAACTAATACATCAACTTTGGGATATTATAAATATAATATTATAGTCTGATTTTACTGACATTTTTAATGGGTAAAATTAGAAAAGGCAAGTAATTATATACATAACACAATATAATCTGAGCATGATAAGAAAATACAGTCTAAACAACAAAATTAACTACTAACAAGCTATGATTTAATTTTTTTGTATCTTCTTTAAAACTGTATTAAATTAGAAATACTATAAAACTATCTTCCTTTTTTCCAAAATATTCCATGCCCTCTTCAAAAGAGTATTTCCTATTTTCCTTTGAAATCTAACCCATAAGACATTTTTCAACACACTTGGTGACCATGATAACAAGCTTCTTTATAAGTTAAAGTAGTGGGGAGAAAATGCACAAAAAATGCTTTCTTCTAACCCTACTTTGAAATGGTGATTTACAAAATAAACACTGCTAATTCTCAATGTAACTAGTTTATGTATACTATCCAGTTGTTAAATTTCAGGTAGAAAATGATAATTCAGCATCAAATAGAAAATAACAAATACAGAGGAAAATGTTTCAAAAATAAAGCCATTTCATTTTTGCACCAATTTCTATAGGTTATGTGTTCAACTACAAGGAACAACATTTTTGTGAGGTAGAGGTATTTCATTTTACTCGCTACTGTTTTGTATTTTAAGATTCATTTAATAGAGCTATTTTTCACATTATTCTTCCTACAGGATTAGTTTGAAGAAATGGCACATCACATTTTGGGCATACCTTCAAGAGAATTAACTCTCATAACCAAGTTATGTATCAGCACTGGATCCAATTGGTTTCATGATTGATTCACTTACATATTAAGAATTAGAACATCAGTTCTGGTATAGCAGTCCTAAGTAACTTTTTCCAGTGGAGCTTCCAGTGAAAGGAACTCTTTTAATAACTATTAAGTCTAAGAGTATTAGCTCACAAAGTATTGTTTCTTGATAATTAGACATATGGACTCATGAAAATTTTAGTGACCATTTGGTTCTGCAACTTAGTTTAAGGACGTTGCTTCCTTAAATTAAAAGACACTGAGGACTCTTCCTAAGTATTGACGGCCTAAGAAAAGAGTAGTTATTTGCTGGTGTCACTACCAACTGCTTTGAGACATTATACAAAGTGCTCAATAGTAAGCTCAACTCTACTAATATAAAGCAAATATATAAAAAATGATTTAAAGATATGAAATCTAGTAACAAACCCAACTATTTTATATTTGGCATTCTCATTATCTAATATTCTTAACATCTAGTATGTGTACTTTATATTAAAAACCATGTAATTTTAGAATAGGAAGAGTCCTTTAAAAGCATATTCACTTCACATAGTATTGTTAAGATTTCAGCAATTTTAAAGTTCTATAAAATGAAAAAATAAAGTGCCTTCTTCCCTCTTCCATTTATTGTTGTCACAAGCCCTTTGTAAAAATAAGGAAGATGTGTGGTCAATTTCTTCATGCACAAGATAAAAGCACAAGCCATACTTTAGTACTCACTGCGATTTTATGATTCCGCATCATATTATCAAATTCCTCATTAATTTTTTTATACTTTTCTTCTGTATGTGGAGTTAGCACATATGAAGTGTCAGGGTCTGGGCTGTCGCACCCTCTGTGCTCCTTCTTGTTCAGAGCCTAAATAATGAAGTTAACAAAAAGGATCAACAAATAAAAAGGAGAGGTAAAGTGAAAGTACTTACAGGGCCTCGTTTGAAAATAAAATCACTATCTTCATTTAGTTTGCTGAATCTGTCCTCCGAGAGTGGACTGTGCTCAAAGTAATCGTCAGCATCAGGGCTCTCACAACCATTAAGGCCTTTCTTTCTTAAAGTCTGAAATACAATTGGAAAATTCACACACAAATAATACTAACTTTCCATGAGATTTTTTTGTAAAATGTGTTAAGAGAGCACAGGTTGAACGAATTATTTATGAGCCACTGAATAAGTTTTTAATGACCACAAATATACTCTAATTCTTTAAGTAACATAAACTTAGAGATGTAAGCAAAATTAAATCTTCCATTGTACAGTAGGATAAAAGGAAAATTTGCTTTGAATCTTCCTTTTGAAACTAAACTTACTCAATGTTCTCACAGTTATAACTAAAATTGATTACAGCCTAATCAACTATCTAGGAAGGGCAGCAAGTTTAAGAACTTAATTGGAAATCTACCAAAGCAGTATGTTGAAAAATTGTAGCACCTTTATACATTAGTCATTTTAGCAATTTCATCTACTGGCATTCCTTTTTGCCTATGAGATTTATTCTATCCATTAGAAATTGGCCTAGAATCCCAATAGTCTCATTACTAATTTGCTCTGCAATTATTATGATTTTCTACATAATCTCAAAATACAAAAGTCCAAATCTAATACTTGCCATGATGATTCCTATTACATATGGCATATATTTTAGATATTTTAAAAATTTGTAGTAAAAAGTTATTCAGAGTGCATGCCTTCTCCCCTTTGCTAGCGCTTTCTACGTAACTCTCTCATGATTTGCTTTAGTCCAGAATTGGTTTCCTGGATAACTTTCTTAAGCATCATTGAAATATCCTATCCCCCTGGACCACAGTATTTGACTTTTTTCTTCTGACAACAATAAATGGAAGAGGAAAGAAGGCGCTTTGTTGTTTTCATCTTGTAGAACTTTAAAATTTCTGAAAGCTTAAAAATACTATGTAAATGAATTGGCTCATATACTTTTTAAGGGGTAAAAGTATAGTAGACAGTTGTTTTTTGCTTTCTCTTTAAAAATAGCGTGAAATTTAAAAGCAAAGGCTTGACTTTGGTTTAATTTACCTTTAGAACCAATTTTGTTTTTAAATCCTGATGGGTCTTGATTTAAGGCAGAATAATTGGGTTTAACAACTTAAATAGTTCTGAACCTTTTTGAATTTCCAGCACCCCAAAGAAAGTTAAATTTTACTTTTATCAAAGTTTAATTAGGAAATGAAGACTGATTTTTAAAAATCTAATTCTAAGTAAGTTCATCAATGAATGATTGCTTTAGATTTAAGGTATATTTTAGAGTATATAAACAAACACTAGTATCCTTTTACATTTAATTTGCAGTAAATATGGGTATTTATTTGGCTCTATTTTCCCTGAAAGTAGAATATAACCAGTATACCTTAAGATTTGATAACTTTTTCATAAATTTCTACAAAGCCAATGACTTTAAAAATTTCAATCCACTCATTTTTCATGCTTAACACACACACACACACACACACACACACACACACACACACACACACACAGAGATGTTTTTCCTGTTAGTAATAAAGTTTGATGATTTGGGGAAAATTCAAGTGCGTTTTGTATACTTACATTCAGGTACAAATACACTAAAGAAACAAATGCCCTTAGCCAACATTAGTTGTGTAAGGATAAGTTGTAAAACGGCTTAAGTGGAGGCAAAAATTTAAAATGAAGTATCCTGGCAATTTAGGCATTACTTGTTTGGGGCATATCCTCTATCTTATCTGACTCTATGGGGTTTGTGCCTTTGCACTATTTTGTAATGCTCTAGAGATAGTCGAATTTTGTTTAGGGTTTTTACATTGATGTTTAGAGTAAAGGACTTCTGACTTTTCTTGTTAGAATTTTCTTTGTTGCTTCTACTAACAAGGTTAAGACTCTTTTCAGAATGAAGAAAGATCCTTTTGCTATTCTCTAAAACAGTTTTCTCTAAAACATTATTTCCTTTTAAAAGTGAGCAATTGCCCATGAAGCTATCTGGATTATCAAGTTTATTTAACAATGACCGTATTTTTTTCTGGAAATTTGTTCACTGAGCCAAAATTGAGACACAGTAGGCTTCTGAGACTTTATGTGTTCAAATATATATGTTAAAATAGCTGTTGAATAGAAACTCTGTGGCACCTTTGTGATTCCTTAGCATATCTCCTACCTTTGAGAGGAGAATAGTTAGACGGATACAAGTACACATGCTCTACTTCATCTCATTACATAACTGTGAGGAAAGAACTGGGATACCTATTCCATATCTCCTACCACATTTAGGACACTATTTCTACAACTCCAGGCTTAATTTGTTGTTGTTTACTATCCTCCAGCACTTTACTGAGGAGAATTTGTCTTCTGTCTTCAACAGCTTTGCTATGGAATATGTGTTTAAGCTTGGGCCTTACAAGTGTAAAAAGACTTTCATCAATCCTGTCATGATCACTTCAAATAGTGTCTCTGTCTCATATTCATCATCATCCTCAATACCTTCTGGAATGCCAAAGGGGGTGCTAGATCTTCTAACAGAATCTACTTTTTTTCTTTAAATATTCCTTGGTATTTTCTACCTTTTCAACATTTTATACTGAATTCCAGATGATTTCTTTCACCCTTTAGTTCAGAAATTCTCTGTTCAACTGTGGAAAAATCTTCCATAATGTCTACTTTGATTATACTTTTCAATGTCTAGACATAAATACTTCTGATTTGCTTTGTTGATTGTAGATGTACTCTCAAAGTTTTTTTTTAATTTCCTAACACGGAAAGCTTAATTGTTCTAAAATCTAAGTATATAATCTGTAATGACTGGGAAGCAATTTCTGCAACTCACTGTACTGTTTATTGTGGTCTTTCTCTTGTTTTCTTCCCCCTTCCTCTTTTTTTTTAAAAAAATATTTATTTATTTACTTACTAGAGAGGGAGAGAAAGAATGAGAATGGGCTTGCCAGGGTGTCTTCTACAGCAAACCAACTACAGACACAGAAGCTACTTGTGCATTTGGCTTAAGCAGGTACTGGGGAACTGAACCTAGGCCATTAGGCTTTGTCAGCAAGCACTGCTAATTATTGAGCCATCCTTTTCATTATCTCCTCCTCTCTCCTGAATTGAGATCTCATGTAGCCCAGGCTGGCCTTGAACTCCTGATCCTCCCTTGTGCCATAATACCTGGCTTTGTTTTGTATTTCTGGGTGCTTGTTCTTCATTCTATAATGCTCAATAGTTTTACAAAGTTAATAAGATTCTGATGCATAGAATAAGGAGTCTCACTTTGGTGGGGATGTAAATTTGCTTCTCCACGTACTTAATGTACTAGTTTCCTTGAGCATCTTGTACTATAAGACTTTGGCCTGAGTCACCCAAAGGTGAAATCTGGTTCATAAACTCATAAAGATAAATTTTTCCTTTTCTCTTTTCCTCTTTGCCCCACGCTCAGCACTAAGAAATCTTGCAATCAAGGCCCCACCTACAAGTGCAAGGCAATATCTATCCCATTGCTTCTGACTTCAGAACCTGAAGTTCTGCTTTTCAACTTTTTTATCCAGACAGGTGCTTCACTTAGGGTAGGCAGAGCCATATATCCCTCTTTACCTTAATGTTTTTACCTTCTCTTGGATTGTGGCCTATTTTTGAAAGCTCTTTAACACTGTAAAGATTTTAATAGCTCATCTAGCATTTTTGGTTGTCTTTATTTAGCAGGCTTCCAAAATAATGAAAAATTTAAAATTCAGCATTTTTAGGAAAAGAAAAATAAAACCAGGCATTTTCTCATGAAATCCACAAGCACTTTTTTTGTTGTTGTTGCTATTTTAAACTTTTTTCAGGTAGATACTGGGAAGGATTTTGCATCTTTTAAAAAACTAAACAGATTTTTACCATGCAACCCAGGAAATTTCCCTCCTACCTAGATACCCAAGAGAAAGGAAAACATATCCCCAATACAGAACATTTTGGACAAACTTCAAAGTAGCAAAAGCATTATTATTCAGGCATAGAATAAAGACCTTATATATGATATACAGATGAACTTGAAAACATTAACTTAAGTGAAAGAAGCCACAAAAGAACATTTTTCTATGACTTCATTTAAATAAAATGTCTAAAATAGGCAAGTTTATTGATAAACAAAGCAGATTAGGAGACTCATCTCCAACTACGTCTAATGTATTTCAGTAAATAACTTAAATATGAATTCAATATAGTGAAGGATACCTGTGGTAATGATAGTATGAGCGTTTGTACCTGCACAGGAAGGAAATTTCAAAAGAAGCCTAAATAGAGGTGCTCTTCGTATCCTTGCAACTTGTACATTGCCACTTTAACCCCCACTAGACCACTGTTACAATGTCATCTGTATTGTCCCAAGAATCATCAACCCCACCCTAGTAAAAGTGTTATACCAACATTCATTCATGTAATTGTGTGCATTTACCCAAATAAACCCATTCCTCCCTTCACTTGCTTTTTGTTGTGTTCTTTGTTACAGCAATGAGAAAGTGACTACATATCTGGCAGAAAGGGCCTGATCAAAAGCAGGTTGTAGAGGAGAGGGTTTATTTTGGCTTACAAACTCAAGGGGACCTTCCATGATGGCGGGGGGAAAAAATGGCATGAGCAGAGAAGCTGGACATCATCTCCTGGCCAACATCAGATGGACAACAGCAACAGGAGAGTGTGCCAAACACTGGCAAGGAGAAGCCCACCCTCAACGATACACGTCCAACAAAGTTCCAATTGCAAAATTGCCATCAGCTGGGGACCAAGCATTCAAAACATGTAAGTTTATGGGGGACACCTGAATCAAGCCATCACATTCCCAAACAATTATTTGACAATCTTAACTTTCAAACATAGTCAAAACCTATTCAATGCCTATAGGGTGAAGGTCATAGTTGTACTCAAGTCATTCTACTAACTATGCCAGATTTGTCTTTTCCTTATTTGCTCTCCCTAGAGGCCCTCTATTCCAAAACAATTTTTGTGTATGATGCAAGGTAAATACTGAGGTTTATTTTTCCATATTGATATCTAGTTTTTCCTATACCACTCATTAAAAAGATTTATTTTTTCTCATTGATTTATTATGACACTTTAGTCAAAATCAACTAACCATGTAGATGCAGTTCCATTTCTGAGCTTTCTATAATCCCTTCTATTGAGGTCTATGTCTACTTCTATGCAAATACTAGATTGTTATTATAATCGCTCCCAGAAGTGATGATACTGTGTGCCAATGCAAGGCATGAAGTTGCCTCTGCCAACATGAAAAGACCAGAAAGACAAATCATAGGGAAGGCAGAGCCCAAACCCACTTCAGTGGAGCCAAAACTCTGCAATGCTGCTGGAATTTTTGTTCCTGACATAAAAATATCCCTGTCTTTAGCAGCAATTTTAGTCATGTCTTCTGCTTTCTGCTAGAGGCAACCTAAAATATGACATATTTTCAAAATGTTTTCATATACATTAAAATGCATGCATTTAATAATTTAGAACTTTAATACTGTTCTCTTTGCCCTATTTAACACTAAGCTTAGTAAATAGTACTAAATAAATGGTTATCATAGTGAAAATATGCTAGCTAGGATGATAAATACAGAAATTTACTTTGAATTAGTAACATACGAAACAGCAAGTACAATTTTAAAACCTAAAATGAAATAAACTCTTTCTACAGAATATTTAGATGCTCACTTAAAATATTATTTTCTAATATCTTACAAAATAGGTCTTGATACCTCTAATAACAATGCTTAAATATTTTATCCATACAAATGTAGCAAAGAACAATACAATATTTTAATTATCACACTATAATCTATACACACACTAGTGGCATAAAAAAGCAAACTGATTTTATTGACTCCTGCATAAATTCTAGCTGTTATGTGTAAACTGCTTCTTCAGAGCATCAATGTTTCTAAGATATTAAAGGGAGATTTTTGAAATAGCTACTTAAGCCCAGAAAATGTAAAAATTTCTGTAAAAACAAACCATAACAGAAAAATATTCTCCACTGAATTATGATTCTACCAGGTGAATTCTACCAAGCATAATTAACCCTTGTTTTATTCTAGAAGGCTTAAGCATGTAGCCTATTTACCAAGTTTTACAAATTGCTAACATTTAAAGAAAATACAAAAAGTTTAACCTCCTGATATTTTCTTAGTTATGAATTAAAATGAGAATTGCAGTATTTGACCCAGTAAACATAGTGCCGTATCAATCTCTTAAACTGATTATTAGTCGTCAAAGAATACCCTTGGGATACCCTAACCCTAACCTTAATTAATCAAATAAATGAAAACTTTAAAAATAATCTAAATTATGCACTTATATTTTTAAAATATAAATTTTTCACACTACCATTTGGAATTTTTGTAGCTATAGTACTAACTGTATAAAAATAAACTAGAAAGTGGCTAATCTATGCAAAAAAATAATTTCTATATAATCTAGATCCTTAACCTCGCAGAACTGGAGAAATATATCAAAATAAATATGAAATCTCTATCACTGCAACCTTCATATTAAGGTACATATTTCAAGTGTCAGGTTTCAAAAACTGCATGTCTGCATTATCCACCTTTACATAAGGAAACAGAACTACCACTTATATTGTCTTTTATTTTATAGGCACACACAGAACCCTGATAAATATGCTAAGAACCCAGCATCTGTTGCTCTCATCTTTTAGTTCTAAAAGCGTACAACATTTATGTCCTGAATGGGATTATAGAGGCCTTGAAATCACAAAGAAGTGTACCCATCAAAAAGACTTCCAACATTAAGATAACAAAATAGCCAACACATCATCTTGTTAGGAAAAAGGCAACAAATATCAGTGCAATAATTAAAAAGGAAACGTAGAAAGGTATTGCATTCAATAATATTTTTAGCTCTTTTTTTAGCCTGTTTCTGCCAGTCCCTTTAAAAATAACCTTGTGGGCTGAAGAAGTAGCTTAGTGGTTAAGGTGCTTGCCTGCAACACAGAAGGACCTGAGTTTGATTTCCCAGTGCCCATGTAAAGCCAGATACACAAGAGGGCGCATGTGTCTGTATTCATTTGCAGTGGCTGGAGGCCCTGGCGTGCCCTCTCTCTCTGTCTCTCAAATAAATAAAAAAAATATTTTTTAAAAATAATCTTGTGATTCCAATATAATGTATTAATTGAAAAATCCAAGATATGAAACCTATTCAAAATTCTATTAAGTTCTTTCAGTGGCTAGCCAAACTTTCAGGAGAATGGCAAAGGCCTTATACAAATCATGAGGATTTGGTTTATTCTCATGTCTTAGCTATTCTTATTGATAACATTGTACTAAGCTATATTTAGCTCATCCTAACATTATAAACTGTGCAATGTGTCTTTTCCTAATTTCCACCTAATTGGTCTTTTGATCTACCTTCTTTCTACCTATTTCTTTGTCCATCCATATCCATTAAAGGACTGATTATGGGGTCATTTCTATAGGAAGCTTCCTCTGACAACTATGGGTGATGGATCCCAAAGTGAGTAACTTTTTCTTGGCTAAAACGAGGAAATTGTCCTTGGGCTGATAGGGGGAAATCTAGGTCATTAAACTTTACTACAGGTCAAAAATGCCAGAAGGGTCTGGCCTTTCGTTACCTCTGACACTATAAGGAGTCCTTCCACTCTGAGAATTAACATTTCTGTGAAGACTGCCCTTTGCCAGAAGTCCTGACCTCAGACATCTGGGGACTAAACTGGCTAAACCAGACACCCATCCCATGGGGCGCATAAAAAAAAAAAAAAAAAAAAAACACCCAAACTGAGTCTTGAGATGGGCTTTTCAAGCCTCCCCTCCCCCTTTTCTCCATGAGCAAGAGCTCTACCTTGCTTCCTTCTCTGAAGTTCTAGGCTTATTAAGTCCCACTTGCCTCTTTGGGCAGTAGTTATGCTTTTCTTCCTTCTCTAAAATTCTTCTGTACCTTATCCTCTGGTCTGTGGATTTCATTCATTGTATTCATAAGACAAAAATCCAGGGGCATTAATTATAATAAATTAATAAATTATAATAAATTAATGATGTGTTAGCAATATTGGTACATTGGCAGAGAAACCTCAAAATTCCTCTATCAGTATCTCTGTTCAAAGTTTTCACTAACACATTGAAGACCCCCCAAAAGGGTGTGGGAGGGGGCAGAACACTGTATCTGATTCTAAGAACTAAAACATTCAATACTTGACACATGGAGACATAAAAAGGACACAGTTATTTGATCAATAACCACAAGAAATGTCTGCATGTCTGTTTCAAAGACAAAGAAGTGCTACATTTCACAATTCCTGTCATAAACTGTGGCTTGTATCAACAATCTCATAAAGAAAACTATGTCTCAAGACAAGAAAAACTACATTTAAAGATGTAGAGCTTCTTATAAATAAGTACACAGATGAAAATCAATTAATTGTATGATAAACAGTAGCAATGCATAGTAAAAAGAAAAAATACAGCAAAACAAATTGGAAGAGCCATGGTGACTGCTGTGAAGTGACATGTGGGGGAGGAGGAGGGCCTCACCCTGTGAATCATCCTGCTGCTTCAGGCTCTGCTAGGAATAAAAGAGCAGGGCAGGGGGCTGGAGGTGGAGGGAAGCTTTGTCTTGTCTTCAGGTGTCTTAGTTTTCCCTTTCCCTGCCGAGACAACTGCAGCCCTGTAAAACATTAGGCAAGCCTCTTAAATACTTCCTGTCTGTTTCATTCCTCATCTAAAATATGAGGGAAGGGATTGGCTTCAAAAGAAATTCTTTGAAAATACAGTAAGACTATCAGAAAAACTAAGAAGAATTATGCCTTCCATTTTAATAAGGTCAACAACAGATGACCCAAGGAAACAAGCCATTTAACTTTCTGTTTTACAAACCTAAGGCCCAGTTCCTTGAACAGTGGTTCCCAACCCCATATGGGATAATTGAATGTTGGAAGTCTTTAAAATCTTTTATAATAAAAGGTTTCTGAATATACAACAATCAAAAATAACATCAAGTGTACAAGCACGGTGTGGTGACATACACCTGGAATCTCAGCACTTGGGAGATAAAGGCAGGAAGATCAGGAGTCAAGACTAGTCTCAACAACAGAGATTTGCGGTCAGCCTGAGCTAGATGAGACCCTGCCAATAAACAAACAAACAAACAAACAAACAAACAACAAAAGAAATTCAAACATGTAATAAATCAGAGGTACTTCTAGCAGCACTTACCCACACTGCATCATATGGCCCCATTTCAGCTTTGGTTCTGAATGTAAAACATGTATGCCGTCCATCATGCAAACCAACCACTGCTACTACTGTACATTATTAACTGCAGTGTTTTTACTGTACATACAAAGTTTTCTGACCTTAAAGAAATGTAACAGTTTAAGAAAAACAAAGACTTTAAATATTTTTCTATTGTCATTCCTATTTTTTCTATTGTCATTTTTCTATTGTCATGCATAAAATTTATCTTTAGATTGTATTGTAAATACAATGTTTCACAGTTTTAAAACTGCTGGATGAGGCAATAACTTGAGTTTCATTCTTAAAAACGTTAAATGAATTTTAGCTTGGGGTTAGAACAGAATTTCCAATAAATGCCTAAGTAGTCCTAAATATTTTTCTGCCATTTCAAAGTATGCATTTATGCAAACTGACATTTTTACCAAAAAAAAAAAAGTCAACTCTGAGATATGTTGAAGATGCTCTACATTCCACAGTATTAAATATTCAGCTACAGATAATTCTTTAGGTTAAAAATAAACAAACATATCTAAACTGGGCATGGTGGCTCACGACTTTAATCCCAGCATTTAGGCTGAGGTGGGAGGATCACCAAGGATTGAAGGCAAACCTGGGCTATAGAATTAGCTCCAGGTCAACCAGGGCTAGAGTGAGACCTTGTCTCAAAAAGAAAACAAACAAACAAACAAACAAAAAAAGCAAGGGCTGGAGAGATGGTTCAGCAGTTAGGAGCACTTGCTTGCAAGGCCCAACAGCCTGGTTTCAATTCCCCAGCACCCATGTAAAACCAGATGCACAAAGTGATGCATGCATCTAGAGTTCCTTCAGCTGCAGTGGCGGGAGGCCCTGACACAACCATCTCTCTTTCTCTATTTTTCTCCTTGCAAATATTTAAAATAAAAACAAGCATATCTATAGTATGCAAATCTGCTTTAATCTTTAATAAAAGTTAAATTATATGTACACCAAGTCCTAGGGAAATGGCTCAATGGGTAAAGAGTTTGCCAAAAAATATAAAATAAATTTATGATTTATTATCAGTAAATACTTGATTTGTACATCCATTTTATGTACCTATGTATCTGTATAACTGGGGTCATAAAAAAACTTCTTGGGTGAAAAGGGCTGCAAATGAATAAAGAAGCCCTGACCTAAAGACATCAGATTCCACCTCCCGCCATCCCATCCAACTCTTAAGAAACTCCCTTGCAAAAAGTTTATAACCATGCTGAACTGAGCTGAAATATAGCTCATTAGAAATGTGTTTCCTAAAGGTAACTCATGCCAATACTGGTATGCTATTCTGAATTGCTTTTAAAAAGATTTTTAAAAAATCACCATTCATGCTTATACAATTCCTGAATTTACTTCAAGAAATATTCCAATACAGATAAAATGTTGAAGAAGCTGAATAGCAGCCAAGAAACTGTTAAACTGAAGCTTTTAGTGTACAACTCCATTTTAAACAAGGTAAAACAAGATTCTTGAGGACCTGTCTCAAAGATTTCTCATTTAGTAGGTCTGGATAGAGCTCAAAAAAATCCATTAATAATGTTCTCTGATGATACCAATAACTTGCTGGTCAGGGTGTCACATTTGAAAATTTCTGATTTTAAATAATGTATTCTGGCAAAACACTACCATCTGTTTTTATTTTTTAACTGATAAATGTATTTATATTCATTATTTTCTTTTAATATATCATTTCAAATTTCCTTTAAGATTTGAAACTAGGAAAATATTAAGATTTTTTAAATTATTAATAATTTTTAATAATTTATTTGGGGGGGGAGGTCATGTATGCATGTACAGCTTTACATGGGTGTTGGGAAACTGACCCCAGGCTGGATGGCTTTGTAAGCAAGTACCTTTAACTGCTTAGCCATCTCCTCAGTACCATTATCAAGATTCTTAAAAGTAGTAGGTAATTTAAGAGACCTAAGCTACATGACTCTGAGTGATTAACTTGAGTTCTAATTTACTTCTAAACAAGTTTACACTGGATGTGAAGATCTAATGAGATACCATAAATGGATCTTTTTTCAAATGTTATGCTATTTCTGAGGTGAAAAAAGAAATATCCTCTAGTTAGGAACAGTTCACAAGACACAAACAAGAAAGATAAATGGCCATCGTCCCTCTTGTTGCATCCTTAAATGAGAGATCAAATGATCTTAATTACCACATACATTATGTACTGACTATTCTCCAATGCTACCAAGTTATTTACTTTATAAGTACTATGAGCAGGAATATTTAATACTTCAAATATGTCTGCAGAATGAAAAAAAAGAATACAAAAATAATTTCAGGTATTTCTTTGCATCTACAAAATCTTCACTCCACAACTTTAAGCATTAAGTATTTTGATGTGGGGTTCTAAAGCTTATACTGGTTTTATGTAGTATAAATTCAATTTATACACACAGACAAGTATATGATTGATAGTAATTGCATATGTTGGTAATTTTAAGTTAAAGATTTTTATATTCTAAAATATAGCTAATAGTCTTATACAGGTTTATTCTAATTTACTAAAAGGAAACTATAGAGGTTGTAAAACTGCAAAATATGTGTGGTATGTGAAGTATATGTACAGATGTACGTGCCCTGTGCACACATGTTGAGGAAGAGAACACTGGGTTGTCTTCTTTTCATTCATGGCCAGCTTCCTTGAGGTGGAGTCTCTCACTCAAGCTAAAGTTGCCATTTTAGCTTTTTTTTTTTTTTTCCTTTAGTCAATAAGCCTGAGGGATTCTCAAGACCTGCTCCTCACAGGAGTAGGGGTTACAGATGTGTGTGGCCACACCTGGCTTTCTATGTGGGTGCTAAGGAATAGAATTTGGGCAGTCTCAGACCTTATGATTGCAGTCAGCACACTGAACTGCTGAGCAATTTCCCCAGCCCAACTATGACAGTTTTATGTGACCAAACAAGTCTGTCATGTAGGGTTTTGATGCAGCTTAAGAGCTTAGTGGCAGAGTACTTGCTAAAAATGTGAAAATCCCTGAATTTGATCTCTTGTAACATACATACACAAACACACAGCACAAACAAGTAGGTTTTGTTTGTGTGTATCCATCACCAATGAAATGCAAGAAGGAGAACTTTTAGCTTGTGAATGTATCCATGAGGCAAGGCTGGCACCATTCAATTACTCAAGGGCAGAGAGCCCTGTACTGAGGACCCTTTCAGATGTTGTCTTTTCTTCCTCTCCATCTGACTGTTCATCTATTTTAAAATATACTTTCTGATGAACTGCAAAATGTGTGCCCCAGAGTTCTGTGAGCTTCTCTAACAAGTTAATCAAACCTAGGAATCCTGGTTTGCAGCCACCTTACTGCCCAGAAGTACATACTCAGATCATAGATTACAATGAGTCTGAGCATATTCGATGAGACCTGACAGTAACTCCAAGTAGACATGTCAGAACTGAATTTGAGAAGAGTAGTCCACTCAAGAAATGTTTGCTATGTGTGAGGGAGATATATATTTTCCCCCCTCCAATACATAATTGGAAGTGTCAATGTGACTATATTTATTACTGTATGCACTATCTAGGTATCCTGTTGGCACCCCAGCAATGGTTAACTACACTTCAGTAAAATCACTAATCATGATTTCTTTCACATAAGCACTGTCCTATTAATGGCAAAGTGCTAAAAAATTAAAAAGTTGAACGCAGCTGAATTAGTATTTAATGCAGAGTTAAAAATTAAAATACTCAGAAGCCTTCCTATAAACCAGTAACAAACACGCTGAGGATGAAACCAGGAAAACAATCCCATTCTCCCAGCCAGCTCCTCTGGGGAGCAGAGCTCACTGGAGCTCACTAATGGGTCAGCCAGTCAAACTGATCACCAGGATTAGTGACAGACTTCATTTCCAAGAATTATGGAGATGAATGAAAAGAGGGAGGTCACCCAATGTTCTCCTTTGGCTTCCATACATTTGTATAGGGGATGCATTCATTTGCACACACATGTATATAATACATGCATGTATGCACAATAAAATTGTCTGAGGAGAGGAAGTTGGCTCAGTGGGTAAGAGTGCTTGCTATGCAAGCATGAAGACCTAAGTTTGAATTGTCTTCTATGTAAAAAGTAGGTGTGGTTATGCATGCCTGCCTGTAGATGGGGTAGAACCAGAACATTTCTGGGGCTCCCTGGTCAGACAGTATACTGTATTGCTGAGATACAATATTTGGTGGAACTCAATTTACAGTCTTTTCAATTTAGGGGTTGACTGGGATATATTCCCATCGTAAGTTAAAATGCGTCTGTATTCAATTTTTCTTAGCATAGGGTGCAATTATAGACCCACAAAGATTGCAGACTTTATTTTAAAATCTGTAAATTAACTGAAAATCTGTAAGTCTATTAAGTTCAACTTTGTACAGAAAATAATTTTTGAAATAATTTTAATAAAAAATTTTAAATTAAAAATAAAAGCATCAAGAGACTATTTTTATGACACAAAGCCAGGCATAGTGGCACATACTTTTAATCCCAGCTCTTGGGAGGCTGAAGTAGGAGGATGGCTATGAATTTGAAGCCAGACTAGAGCTAGAGTGAGTTCCTTGTCAGCCTGGCTGGAGTGAAAGACTACCTTGAAAAGACAGACAAAAAAAAACTAACAAAAATATGAATAAGAAAGACCAAACACAAACAATATTTTATAAATGAGTTTCTAGTATGTGTGGTTAAGTAAAACTAAAATATAAATAAAAAACATGGGCTAGAGAAATGCCTCAGTGATTAAAGGTTGCTTGCTTGCAAAGCCTGATGACCCAGGTTCAAATCCCCAGTAATACCAGATGCACAACATGGTGCATGTGTCTTGAGTTCTTTAGCAGTGTCAAGATGCCCTGGCACACCATTCCCCCGCCTTCTCTCTCTCTGCTTGTAAAAATATATATTAAAATACTTTAAAAAAAAAACAAGCACCATGTGTTCCACTATTTATAATCACAATATTCAAATACTAACTACTCATACCAGAAATGCTTGGTATAAGAAGTTTTTGAGATTTTAGGTCATTCAAATTTTTGTATTAGGGATGCTTAACCTATGCCACATTAATTTGATAGTATTCCCAGAAAACATACTTATTCCAACTCCATCAACATAATATATGTGCATCCTTATGCTGCAAATATCCTGGCATGGTTAACAGCACAGTTTACCTATCCTTCTCTTCATGGTACATCTCAAAAGAGCTTGTATGAAAGGATGAAATAGAGCAGAATATATCTAAAGTAGATCACCATGCCTGTTTACTCCTAATTTACTCAGTCACATGAGATGGCTAAAAATCCAAAACCCCATAATCAACTTATTGGAAGTTTATAATGTAAAATCTTCAATTATAAAATGTAACTTAGTGGTAAATCATAAATCATGGTATTTTTGTGGCTCAAATTAAAATTTCTAAATAGCCTTGGTAAAGCATGCATTAAGACCTTCCCATGTTTTTTGACATATAAGTGAATATCAAAGTGATTGCTTCCAATTACAACTGCTTGAAAAGAAATTATATTTAAAAACTTAAACAAGGTGCTGGGAAGGAATATGGCATAGTGGTTCAAGGTGCTTGCCGGCAATGGGGAGCTACAGGCAAGAGGAACAAAAGTTCAAGGTTATCTTTCACTATACAGGGAGTTTGAGACCAGCCTAAGATACATGAGACATGACACTAGATGATAGGATAGACAGATGATAGATAGATAGATAGATAGATAGATAGATAGATAGATAGATAGATAGA